>BMAU01002157.1:0-50986 GCA_019973935.1 Trichonephila clavipes | reverse complement strand
AATAATTTTGAACTACACTCTGTCGCAAAAAAATATAGCCGCACCAGAAGAAATTGAGCTACATTCACGAAGTTTGGTATGCATGTAGTGTATATGAAAATAAACAAATGATTAAAAATTCAGAACAAAATATCATTTTTATTAAGCAGTTACAGCTTGCAAAGGTTAAAAATCAGTAAGTAGTAAAGCCACCTCTGGCAGCTATACAAGCCGAAATTCGGCGTGGCATCGATTCAATTAGATCACTTATGACCCCCTGTGGAAGATCCTGCCATAGTCTTTGCATCTGCGCAGTTAATTCTCCTGTATCTCGGGACGGCTGCAGTGGCCTTCCCAGCGCGTCAGACATGCTCTATTGGCGAAAGATCTGGTGACCTGGCAGGCCATGGTAGGACGTCATATCCTTGAAGGCATTGTTGGGAGAGTCGCGCAGTATGTGGACGAGCATTATCCCTGTTGATAAATGGCACCTGGGTGACTTGATAGCATGGGTAGCACAATCGGCGTTAAAATATCGTCCACGTATCTGCGAGCTGTCAAAAGTGCCTTGAAGGACCACTAAAGATGATCGTGTGTCGCAAGAAATTGCTCCCCCACACTGTCACACCTTGTGAAATTGCTGTATGCCGCTCGACAATAAATGCCGGATCGGACCGCTGGCCGGTGCGCCTCAGACACGTGTGCGGTGGTCATCAGCACTGAGACTGAATCGGGATTCATCACTGAAGATGACACGTCTCCAGTCTGTCACACTCCAAGTTGCCCGAGGACGGCAAAAATCCAGTCGACACTGCCTATGATGTGGGGTCAGTGGTAAGCGTCTTAGCGGACGTCGGCTCCTCAAGCCAACTTCGGTCAGTCGTCTCCTTATGGTTTCTCTTGATGGCACTGGATGTCTGGAAGGAGGTAAGTGGCGTTGAATCGATGCTAGCGACGTTGTTGGTGCCGAAGTGGCCACTCTTCTGATTGCACGATCCTCGCGATCATTTGTGTTCCTGGGACGTCCTGACCCTCCGCGACGGTACACTCTACCTTCTGTGATCCACTGTTGCCAACACCTAGCAACTACCATATCGCTCCGACCGAGGGGGCGGCCGATACGTCTATTCGACCAACCTGCTTCTCTGTGGCCTATTATGCGGCCCCTATCAAAGTCCGTCAGCTGCTCCGTACTGCTGCCGGTTACGTCTTAGAGGCATCCTAAGTCTCAATATCGTCTATCAAAGTCATCAGATTCGTTTGGATAGCCGTACGGCGCTCGTACTCATGCTTTTAAACTCTCCCAGTTGCGCAGCTAATATGCACACAGCACACTTAGCCTTGTCTCATTGGCTGAAATTTTAATCATTTGCATATCTCTTACCAGACTACATTCTTGCCAGTTTTTGCGTGATTTGTAGCTTGATTTCTTCTGGGTGCATATATTTTTTGCGACAGAGTGTATTTTTATTTAAAAACTCCTTTCCAGCATCTGTTTGCAACACTTTGGTTTCATTTCTTTAAAAAAATTTCTAGCCCAGACTTTACACTTTTTCCAAATTTATCTTTCAGAGGAACTGCCCAGAAAATTTTGAAAATAAATCAATGCAAGTTAACAAATACTTATACCCTTTTATTAAATTCTGCTAAAGATTGCATATCGACTAAATCCGCTTGAAACTGACGATCAATATCACTTACAAACACTCGATTCCGCTGAAACTTATGTTGAACAGGTTTATGAAAGAGTGTAAGCATCTTTCTGCGATAACCAATGTTTTACATCTTTTACTCTATTTCCCTTTACAGAGCGATGTAATGCTTTTCCACACCCCCAAGCTATTTGGAACTTCAGGATTTTCGTAAAACGCTGCTAAATCTTGATACATTGTTACCGAAGAAAAGAACTTGATTGAATGTCTATTACAATGAATAGTTATATTATTATATAATTTTTTTGGAAAGGCAAAAAGTTTATTTATAAAAACATGAGCATAAATTTTCTCATTTTCATATGAAATACATTTAAAATAACACTTGTACATACTTTGATAATTTCTTTTAAAAATACTCTTATTTATTTTTAAGATGTGAAACAATTTCAACATAAATTAAACTAAAAAACAATAAAAATAATAAGAACTCAAAAACAAAAATATTGTGAATCTCATAAAAATCTTCAAACAAAATTCTCATAGTATTCAAAACAATCAGGTGGATATAACATGTCTCTTACTTCTCTTAAAATAATATCCAAGCGAAGATTTTTAAAAAATTCTTGAGTTACATAATGTACAGGTTTCAACAATAAAAGTGTTCATTTTCAAAAAGTATTATAAAAACAATCAGCTATCTCATTAGCTTCAAGTGATGAAACATATGAATTAAATGTTTCTTTGCGATTCCCCAATAACTCCTCAGCGAAAGTCTGAGGCTGTTTCAGTCCTTTTTTCGTTCAGGAGGCTACAAATAGATTTTTTTTCAAAATTTGCGTCAAGTATTGTTGACCCAGACTAACATCAAAAGAAGAAGGTAATGTATTTTCTATGGGGCCTTCGCCAGAAGGTTTTATATGCAGTTAAAAATCCATACACTGAAACATATTGTCTATAGCAGTATTTTCAATAGCACCATATTTTTTAATCATGTCAGCCCACTGCTCTCGGGATATGGTTATTTCTTTAATAGTGGGCTATTTATCCGGACCGTATTTAACCCTCTGAGTGGATGACCCGCTAATTGAATTTCACTTCGAAAGCGGTCTACTTTTTTCAAATTTAGTGGTAGCGAAAAGTTTTCGGATGAATTTCGTGAACTGCTTCCAAAACGCACCGCAGTTTTAGGCCTTCCCCTGTTAAAACTGCTGTATCCTCAAATGGTTTTGCTGGAGATGATTTTATTGCTTTTCGGTTTCTGTGTTGTTCGAAAGGGAAGGTTTCTCATTCACAGCTGTGGCCTGGGGCGAGGATTGTGAAATGGACATTTTCTCCACTTCACGGCCATAAGAAACTTCTCCCAATTTATTCCAAATATATATTTCATATATTTGGAAAACTTTCTCAAATTCTGATCTAAAAACCAATTAGGTTTTAAGAAATTTTAATTTTCTGAGTTTTCATTTTAAATTCGGTTTCATTTTAAAGCATTCTTGCATTCCTAGATGGAATTAATTAAAAATATTTTTTTAATACAATCCATTATTTCGTGTGAAATGTCTATTAACTGAAAATTTTAATTTCTAAAATCATTTCTATTTTGCTCATGTTTTTAACTTTTGAGTTTTTCACATTTATTTAATTAAGATTGATTTAAAGACCAATATATTTTTTGACACATAGTTTATATAATTTAAAAGCTCTATACTTTGCCTTCATTAATTTTCCTTTTGAAAAATGCCTTGTCTAAATTGTACGCAGGGTACTGTGAGAAATAATACTAGAAAGGGATGGAATATGACTGAAAATGGTAAAATCTAAAATGCAGCTTTTTCAGGTAATATTACAATTAGACTACAGAATACAAATGTTGCAAAATGAACTAAATATTTCCCTGATGTACCACAAACTACATTATAATAAAACTATTGTAGTGCTACACTACAGTATTTTTAAAGTCATGCAACAAAAACTTAAACTTGCTTAACTGCCACGATGGGGAATTGAGAAAAAATAGATATTATTTACAAACTTGGTGACTTGTGGATTACGTTTGTATAACTACTAATTTCTATATAAATATTTTGCATTTAAAACTATTTTAAATATATAAGGTTAAGATAAAAGTGAATAATTGATCAAATTAACTGTTATCAATGTTATGTCTTAGAATATTTTGAATTAAAAAGATATTTCAGTCATATTTATTTCAAGTAGAATTTTCATGTAGAGCATAAGTTGGATAGTAACATATTAAAAAATTAAAGCTTTACAGGCATTAGAATTTTTATGCCTTTAAAAATTTTAAATATGTTTTTCTCAGATTTTTAATTTTGAAGATGAGAGTGTGTTTTCTAATCCCTAAGGCGTTTTCCTGTTCAAGATAGAGTCTTAAAATATCTTCTAAATGTTCCCTTACATATGTTCTATAACAGTTCATATGGATTTAGGTCTGATAGCTCTAGTTATTTTTAAAAATATCTTAATGTTAATATTTAAAAAAAGTTGGGTTCTTTCAGGTTTAGCCTTAAAATAATTATTAAAATTCAACAAAGAGATATGTTTTAAATTTTATACTTTTTGTTTCAATAATCTAAGAAATATTAAACCCTTACAAAAATTAAATATTTTTAATAATTTAACATTTTAGAAAAGTTTTAAAAATTTCAAAACTGTTCAATGCTTTAAAATTGAGAAATAATGAAACTTGCCAAACTAACCCCTATTATTTTCAGAATCAATATAATAGTATAATTTGAATATAAAACAAAAATTAATTTTTACTGTGACAAAACTGTTTACGACTTCTACTCATATTGTAAAAAGAATGAAAGATAAATATATATTATAGTGGCAGTCAAACCCACATTCATAATATGTTAAAATCCTGTCCCGATACAAATTTCAATGCATTTTCCAAACTGTAGCTAAAAACAATTATATGTTTATTAGGCCAGAAATTATTCATATATATATATATTTTTTTCCTTATTAAGTACATAATGAATAATAGCAATATAATTTGTAAAATCCTGAAAGATTTTAATGAAGAAAAAAGATAGACATAATTTTAGATAGTTAGAAATTTAATTATATAATACACAAATATGCATGTTTTAAAAGAAATAAGTTGGCTAAGAAAATGAAATTTACTAAAAATTTCATGAATAAAGTAAATCAGGTTTTCATCCTCAAATACATATAATTGTTAGAAAAAGGTTTTATTCAATTTACAATTAATTATAAAAAACCTCTTATAAGAATAATTTTAACAAGTATAAATAGCAAAAATATCAATGAAGTATGAGAAAGACACATACATGGCGTTTACAGAAATGTCACAGTGTGATATTTTTCGAAACACACGGCCCTGCACACAATCAACATTACAGTCTTTACATTGAAAATGAGTTTCTTTTTCGAATGCGTTTTCCATTATCATTTATCTTAAGGTTGCATACCACACATTTACGCGATGTTTTTTTTGAACAGTCACTTTCTACATATGAAGGAAATGCCTTCCAATTAAGCGGACTACATTTTCAGAAATTTTAGGGGAAACAAAGTTTCGAGAACTAGAATCACTACCTCCTTCTTCTATCAATCGTTCCATCAGTTTCATTTAAAAACCAATATAATTTAAAATCCCGCCATTTTTTTTAAAGATAACGAAGGAATTCCACACAATTAGATTTAACAAATGTCGAAAAATCTTCTTGTAGAATTTTCGCTGTTGATTTCGGGCAACAGGATAGTAAGATAGACACTGATCTGATCTATCAACATCCCCCCATGCTGTTATTATAAAAACCACGGCTTTTGGTTTCAGCTTCACAGAATCCCTTCTTAGCTTTCCCTTCCATAATGTCAGCGTTATGAAAAGTGCTAAACATATTCAAGGGATTTTTATCCTTCCACTTTAAAACACATTTTACACTTTTGGAAGACTATAATCTCCCCTTTCTTCAGTGTAGAACTTTTTAATGAAACAGGTAAACCTTTTCGGTTTGGTCGTAAAAAGTTCCACAGATATCCTTTTTTACTGTCAATCAGTAATTCCGCTAATTCAGGCGATGTATAGAAATTATCAGTGGATAAACAGTAGCCTTTCCCCTTCAAGTCGTGGATAAGAGAGTCAGGACACTTTTCGTTGAAAGACCATAATCATTATAGTTTTTCGTTGAAGGCAGTACCTTTTCCATTGTTTATCAATGAATTCCAAATGTAGCCTCTTTCTGATTCGCATAACTGAAACAATTTAATTCCAAAACGGGCTCGTTTTGAGGAATATATTATTTCCAACTTAATCGACCTTTATATGCTATCAGCGATTCATCCACTGATATATCGGTTTCGGTACATACACAAAATTTGAATTTATGTACTACTAGATTGTGAAACTATCTTATTTTTAGCTTCATGTTATGATCTAAATCTCTACTGGACTTATCATTTGCAAAAAGTGCAGTAACTTCATCAAAAGTCCATAGCGCACTTCACCCATAACTTTCCAAAAAATGGTGTGGATAGATTTGGTCTTTTCGACCAAAAACACACTGTTTCCACAGGTTTTTGTACTAAGCCTTGTAGGAGCAACAGAGCGATAAATCTTTTCATCTCTTCCTTGTTCGTATTTTTCCATTTTAGAGCCCTAGAACCAGGTGTCAATTCTGCATTTTCAAAGAAGGATTCGGCGTATCTATTTGTTTCCTCTAAAATAAATGAGAACATTTCATCGTCAAGGAACAGGTTGAAATATTCAAAAGGATCTCAGAATTTTCGATACATACTTTTATTCCTGGATTTTCAGTAAATGGAAATTTAGGATGACTAGGTAGAAGAGAGGTAACATCTAATTCAACACGGTGGTTACTGACAAGCGGATACGTAATTTTGAACCACGGTTTAGTAACGAGGACGATACCTGAGCTGATAACTCCCCCTTCCAAACTTCCACATCACACCAACGTGAGGACTTTTGACTTAAACGTGTTTAATGTGCATCGACGCCTCTTCAACGCTAAACTTTTGTGGTACCAGGGCTCGAACACTGGACACAAGTTCATAACCTTGACCATTAGGCTACCGTGGCTGCAAAAGAAAATATCAAGTTTGAAAGAAATGTAATGGAGAAGTATATTTGAAGAAATAACTTCAAAACTTAACGAAAAACCAAAAATATCAAAATTTATTATAGGAATAACAGTGAATATAACTTCGTACACTTAAAACCATTTTATGCATTGTACTTTGAAAGTGAACGTTTCCCTTTTTAGAGAAACTTACTATAATTATGTCAAATTCCTTTCATTTTTGCTCTAAGGGGATCCCCGAAACAATGTAATTTTTTGATACACAAAAATTACTTATGGTTGAATCTAATAAAATTCCCTACAAAATGAATGAAAACCCTTTTTTATCATATAAATTGTGTTTGAATAGGAGACAGTTAGTTAATAAGAGCATTTAAAACGTGTCGGCAATCTATGGACCTGTGGGCACGTTGTACAATTCTTAGTGGCACTCAACACTACTCTACAAATTTGTGAGTTCTTGAGTGGATGGAAGTTGATAATAGATCTTATATGACAAACATCTTCTGAGTTATGAACATTTATGGAACTACAAAATAATCTGAAAGATAATTCAAAGGATAAATTTACAACTATTTTGTAAATAATTGAATGTTATTGCTAGGGGATTTAAAGGTTGAAAAAAGAAAATTGCATGTACTCTGCTTTCCACTTATGATTCAGCATATCAAAGTAAAAATCTTTCCTAAAATGAAAAATATTTCGACTCCGAAAGAAATTGTTTAACAACTGAATGCTCAGAATCATGTCACGCATTATACCAATGGTTTTGCGATGTGAAAGAAGAGTGGTGAAAGAGTTAATTCGCATTACAATTTTTATTTAACTGTAATGGAGGGAATAATTTATATTTCATTTTGTCTATTTCTTATTTAAATAAATATGTTGGAAACATACAATTTTTAATTTTTTTTATCTTTGTTGAAGAAATAGTAACATTTTATATTGTTTATTTTTATGTTAATAAATTTATTTTATTGATCCATAATTAATATAAAATAAAACTGTAAATATAAATTATTTACCTCTATTCTTTAAATCTGCAAATATTACCGTAAGAATCGAAGGATTTCAAAAATTTCCTACTATGTGGCACGCTGAATGATACTGACAGATTGGTTTGGCACGTCTTAGCTACACAATTGCCGCCCCTGATTTATAATGTTGGGTAAGATAACCATTATATTTTTAAAATTTTATAAATATACAAAAGGAAGTATTTTGGCAATACATGTTTTAAAAGGAGTAAAGTTTACGAGAACGAAATATAAAATTGCGTTAAAATTATCAACCGTACTCTATCAACCGTACTTCTTATATATATATAAAAGTACGGTCAATAGATACCGTAGTTACTGCCAACTCGTGACAATGAATTGGAAATTAAGTTCACAATGCATTGTTATTAAAATATATAAAATTTTACATGACTTAATTTTGTATTTGTTATTTTTATATTCCTTACTGAAAGCAACAAATGGGAGTACATTACTGCTGCAAAACTGCAGAGGCCTGGTTGTTTACTCCACAAGCTCCTACCTTATGCTTACTCTGCCCTACTAAGTAATAATGCCGTCTTATGCTCGTCAAGATCTTGGACTTGCAGATATTTTTTTTTTTCATAAATATTATTTTTCTAACTTCTACATCAGCCTTTTAATAGTCTACACTCCTGCAAGGAAGTCGGAATTCAAAACTATAAAAATTTATTATTCCCAACAATGTCATTTATACCTTTATTTTTTATAATCTATGAATGCGTTAAACTATTAATTTGTTATCGCGACTATTTAATACTAAATGCGAAAAAAAGAGTAAGTTTCAAACTAAAAATTAAATTAAATTTTTCAAAAATTTTCATCGATATTTTCATAACTTTTACATATTGTCATTTTAGCATATCACGCATCTATCTTCTATGCAAAAATCTATTATAAGTTCATCAAATGTTTCAGCATATTTTTACTCATAACATTCAGTTTTCAACCACATTGTGAGGCCGCGGTAGCCTAATGGTCAGGTAACGGACTCGTAGCTATCGTATCATGAGTTCGACCCCAGCACCACTGAAGATCCGCCGTGTAAGGGCAATGCTCAAGCGTCATCCTCGTCACTTGACCATGGTTTAAAATAACGAGGTCCATCGCCAAGTGAGTGAATATTAACGTCGCACTGTTCAGCTACACGAGAGCTTTTAGTAATGGAAGTTAGTTAATTTTAGTTAATTAGAAGTTAGTTAATTAGAAATTAGTTAATTTTGAAGCATGGTCAAATGACGAGGGCAAAAACCTGAGCTGACACCCCCTCTCCTAACTACCACACCACACCAACAAGAGGACATTTCTACTCTCGATAGATTTAACGTGCATCGCTGCCCTACACGGCGGGTCTTTTGTGGCACTGGGCTCGAACTCGAGACATGCAACCATAATTCGATACCTTGACCAACTGGTACCCGGCCACAGGTCCGTCGCCAAAAGCCCTCAAGTAGTTGAGTAGAGAAGAGAGAGTGCGATTTTAATATCCCCTCACTTAATTAAATTATATGAAATTTAAGGAATACTTGAAAAATATTAGAAGTCTAATATTTATATATGTATGTATATATATATATATATATATATATATATATATATATATATATATATATATATATATATAAAATTAAAAAATAATCTAATAATAAATTTAAATATCCAAAGAATTATTAGTATTTATGGTAAATATATGTTTTTCAATTGAGTATATGAGACATGCATAAATATCTTTTTCGAAATTCCAATGCAGAATTTCAATGGAGCTAATACAAAATTCCTAGTTTTGCATAATTAAGATTATAAAAATGCCCAAATTTTAATAACCTTTTCTTTAGTCAACACTAATGGGACATGAATGATGAGGGATTATGCATAAATATATATTTTTATTTTGAATTTAAAAAGGATCTTTATATTTATTTATATGTGCAAATGTTAACTGTAAATTTGTCAGATGCTTTTAAATACTCTTTACTTGAAGATTCAAGTTCAAAAATATAAACTTGTAGTTAAAGTTCTCTTTGAATGAAATTAATGTTCAGACATTCAAAATTCAAATATAATTTGTTATCTGAACAATTCAAAACAATGGATTCTATGTAAGATGCCCTGAATATCTGGCTTTAAAATTATGAAAAACTAAAAGATTTAAATAGCGTTTTTTCTAAGAATGCATAAAATTTATACAGAAGCTTAAAAATTATTCATGTTTAAAAGTGTCCGAAATTTTTAAAAGATTTTAAACTTTGAACCTTTTTTTTTTTCACACATAACAAAATAATCATTTTTAAAAAAATCCCTGAAAGTATTGATTAAAATAGGAAAAATGAAACAGTAAATTATCCTCAATGTTTTAATATATAATTTGAATTGAAACACTACAGATATTTTTAAAAACTTAGGCACGCATTATAGAAACTTAATTCCATTTGAGAATTTTAAGGTAAAGAAAAAAATTAGAATTCTCAACTCGTGTTGACTTGCAATTATTTCCGTACACTTTAGGCTTTAAAGAAATTCTTCCCAGTTTTTTTACGATTGCTACAGGAACCGGTCTCCCCGTGAACCATAGAACTTCCCCTCAATGCCCATTGTGTCTCCCCGACCCTCTTTAATTATCTTTCAAGATACTAAACCTTTAAAGGAGGGAAAATTATTCTGAAAAACACGACTTTACAGTTTTTGAACATATTACTTGAGGAGGAAAAAATCAGTGTGGTTCATTTTTGGTGAGTCCCCGGCCTTACGAAAAATTAAGTGTGGTCCGTTTTCGAAGCCACTCTAATAGGGCTTTAAAATCCCTGCTGTCCGGTTGGAGGGTTAATGCGCTTGAAAGTAAAATCAATGAAGTTCTTACTGGTTATTTGAAAGTGTCGTTCAGGAGGGAAAAGTCAATTTGGTAATTCCTCCAGTGATTCCGTCACTTTCTTTTTACGCATGATATATTCGATCCGCCGTGGGTCTAATGTTATTCCCTCGGGAGTTGGGTATTATGTTTTGCCATATTTCTTGAAACGTCTTATGTGTACTGATACGGAATAGTAATAGGTGCTTGCAAAGACAAAAACATCATCTCAATTGGAAATACTCCATCTGGTATGCAATCCTCGGTAAATTTTTCCATACTTCTGAAAATAATATATCAAAATTAATAAAGATCAGAAATGTGTAAAAAACATTATAAAAATTACATTTTAATTTATTTAATTTTGTTACTTTTGAAACTTCTCTTCTGGCTTTTTATTTGCAGAAGATTCCCCGGCTTTTCCAAACTTTTCTTTTGCGCTATGTGTTTCAGACATCACCATATTTTTCTTGTTGAATACAGCCTACCGCAATACTAACAAACGAAATGAATTTTGAACTAAAATGTGCTAAGTGTCTAACGCAAATCAACCGAATTACACTTGAGCGGCGTTCGCTGAGTGGTTGAAAGCAATGTATTCATCCGCTCTAAGCATTAAAATAATTTCTGACATAGAAATCACTCGCCGTCTTGTAGAATCAAGATCAGACAAGCTAAAACAAGTTAAATCGTAACCCGTTCACGCTGATGACGAGTATAATACGGCACATTTTTCTGAATAATCAATTTACTTTGTATCTTTACTGTGTGTGTATGTAATCATTATACTGAATTAAAATTTACACATTATTAAAAAAATATAAATTACATATTTTTTTATTTCATTTTAATCAAGAAAATGATTTTAAAATATGTCGCCGTCTGCTTCGCCAACAAAATTAAATTCATGAGATTATAAACATAAGTTTTCTTCAGGTCTGTATGCCTTCATAGGATAAGGGTTAGCGTAACTGAAAAACTATTGTCCTGTGGTGACATTTTGATCTGAAGCCGTGAGTTTGAATCTTGATTTATTATTATTTTTTATTTGAGCGTTATTTACTTCAACCATTTTAAAATCTATAATTAGTGTATATTTTAATCAATAGGTGGCGCCATGAGCACGTTTAACATTCCCATACTTCCATTTTTTGTGCACATTTTTTTTAAAAACAACTCAACTTAGCTGTAGGAGAAAACAATTCAACTCGCTCCCTCAACTCGAAAATCAAAGCCAATGCAGGAGAAAAACAACTCAACAGGAGAAAACAACTCAACTCAGCAGCAGGAACGACACAACTCAACTCAGCATCAGGAACCGAACAACTCAACTCAGCAGCATGGTCGAAACAACTCACCTCAGCAGGAGAAACCAACTCAACTCGTCAGTAGGAACGAAACAACTCAACTCTGCAATGTCGTCGACCGCCTACAACCGCCTGCACCGCCTTTACAGCAGAATCGGTTTTTTTACCTACTGCCCGTGACAAACTAAAATATTTAGGCCTGATTATTAGCAAAGACGAAATCGAAACTGACAGTAATAAAATTAGGACATATTTACCGATATTTAGAAAACCCTGATGAAGGTTCTGTTAATGCGACAATTCATTTAATTGTTTGTGTTATTTGTTTATTGCAAAATGATTGTTATTGTATGATGTATATATATGTAGGATTTTTCCTTTGAAACATTTTGTTAAAGGTTAAGTCAGTGTTTCTCAAACTGTGGGGTGCGCCCCCTGGGGGCGATACCCCTGCGAGGAGGCACGAGCATATTGAAAATATAAAAGGCTTAAAAATTATTTTGGAATGAAGTAAAACAAAATGCTTTCTGACAAAGTAAAAAATGCACATTTACACTGATATAATTTATATATATCATCTTGTTTTCCACTTTCAAACGCTCATTGGCTACCTTTGATCCTAAAACCATATAAAAAAAAAAAAAAAGATATTTTGTTTGCTTTCCTGTAATCCCACGATGAGAGATTTTTTTATTACGTTCCTTTTAACCCTTAGAATACTACTTTTTTGGGTATCATCTTACTGGCTTCGAGCTTACTGGCATGTTTAACTCCGTCTCTTTTTCTTTTAGGAAAGCTGTAAATAATATTTTTCTGTTGCTTTTTCCCCATGCAAATGAGTTTTATGATATATGGATAAGCATATTGAGCACTTTGAAAAATTATTTGGCCAAGATGTATTTTTATGAGTTTTAAAGTATTTTTTAGAACTGAAATCGATGTTTTTGTATCGAATTCACTTTTTACATGGGAGCAGTTGCATGAGGCGCTGAATCACTCCAAATTCTGGTAAAACTGTTTATTCGTTAACAGTGATCTTGACAGTATCCTCCTATTAGACATTCTTAATGGACACTCAAATCAATTTTCACATGTATGCCTCTTTTTTGAGAGTGGCAAACGGTTTTTTACAATCAAGGTACTCGTTTTGATCGAGTTCCCCGCACGACCACTTTTGTTCAGAAATATTTTCTATGAATATGCTATACTTTCCCCTATGATTATCTTTGTGTTTTTGATTGCTGTGTTGTATGTAATAAATGTAAATAAGCAGAATATAAAAAAATGGGCATTTGTGATCTCTTTATTGTAGGAAGATGAATTCAATTGAAAAACCTGATGAAATAATGCATATAAATCGTGATAGCGAAAGTAAATATGAGAAAAGCGATAGACATGAAACGTTTGAGTTGAATTGAAATTTTCAAATGCTGCCTAAAGAACTCTATCAAAAAAACTATGAAGCCATAATGTAGCACTTCACCTTGTCAAAAAAGACGCAAGGAAGAAAAATTTCAAAATGCTTATTTGTAGATCATCAAAACGACAGCAAAACGTGAACAAAATATGACAGTTTTACTGGAAAATAACGTTTCTATATTAGCGAAAAGTATCTGTGATCTATGTCCTTTATTAAGGACACGCACATTTCGAACATTTTCTTTAGTTTTATTGGATTTTTCTCAAATCATCAAAGAAAAATTAAAAAGTCCTTGAAAGTAGGTAAGTATATTTTCTCTTAATTAAATTATTCACTGGAATTGTGATTTTTATCGTGCATAGTAAAAATAATTATAAAACAAGTGATAGTTTAAAAACAAACTAAAAACACGCTTTTATAGTGAATCGAACTAAAAAAAGTAAAACAAAAAAATAAAAATATATAAAATTAACACATATACAAAATTTAATACTTATCTTGTTAATTTGTACGGTTTATAATTATGATCATATTGTAGCTTTAGCGCCAAAAAGTGTATTATTATCGCATTCAATACATTATTATTTTTAGGGGGCGCGATAAAAATTATGATTGAAAATTGGGTCGCCAGTAGTTAAAGTTTGAGAACCACTGGGTTAAGTCATATCCTTTTCAGAGGACCATAAATCTCAATTTTATTTATTACTGCATTCCGAAGCAGCGCCGTCTAGTGAGCTTTCGTAGCTCCGGCTTGAATAATTTTTCGGCAGAGGCCTACTAACCACCGCTTGTTCAACACTCACGCCTTTAGAGCATCTCGCGCCCCTGCGCGATACCACCAGTCTAACGTCCAAGAATGATAAAGGTAATTCATTTCCCCGTCTTCTAAAGGTATAACTCAACTTTCAATTAACTTAATTCCTGCATGTCTTTCTCTTTGCAAGTATCCCCTTTTGTAAATACTTCCCTTTAACTTTAAATAAATTATTTTTTTTTTTACTTAAATGAAGTATCTGTGTTTAAATGACTTTGATTCAATTAATTCATCACTCACCCTGAAATACTTACCCCTAGACAACTCACCTCGCCAAAATAAAATCCCGCCTTCTGAAGAGTCTGATTTTTATTCGAAGATTTATTCGGATTGCCACAGAAATACTTGGGGGATCGCCTGGGATTTGATTTCGAAATCTTCTCTAAATAATAAGTTGATAAACTTCTAACCCTCTTCTTTAAAAAAAAAACCATTTTTGGCTGCACGCCTAAATTACAAAGGAACTGAATCGAAAATGCGCGGATTGCCTCTCCTAACATACTAACATTTAGGTGAATAAAACGACTCCCGGAACCACAACTCACAAGTCACAACTTACAACTCAAGATCTTGCCACTTCGCCGAAAAACACGTTATTTTCTGATGCGTACAACTCCATTTCAAGTCCAGTGTCTATTTCAAGATTATCAGTAAACACGTCGTCCAGTGAATCAGGTACTGTATCTTTGATTATTCTTCAAAAAATAAAAGGGAATCTTCAGAAAAGAATACGTGAGCCACACTATTAATTTACTTATAAAAAATTGTTGTAGTCGATTTCATGAAGTAATTTATATTTTAAATATCATGTGTGTTTTTCTGAAGTACTATTTTTCTATTTGTGTATAGAAATCGTATTAATTAAAATTTTCTACAAGTATATCTTTTAAAATATTAAGAAAGTCGTACGTAATATTCAAGTTTTTTATTTGTATCTCATTTAATAACGAATTGAATTGCATTTCAAGTGTGTATGAAAAGTTTTCATTTCTTTGGTTACGTCATTGACCTTGAACTAAGAGATTAATGTCTTCCATTCCTAAACATTTGGCCGTTTCGATGCAATCGTAATTTCGATGACTCATGTAGTGTAACATTTCTCTTGCAGCAGTTTGGCAATTAATTAGTTTAATTTTACGAGTGTTCGAGAAATATATTTTGAAAGAAATATGCTATGTGGTTTTTCAGAATTTATTGATTAAACATCAAACATGATCTTATTTTTAATGGTGTATTTTATCATTCAATATATAAGTATTTTGAGTTCATTTTGACAGAATTATTATGATTTCTATTGAAACATGTGTTAATCCTTAGAATGTGCTGAAGAGATCCTAAAAAGATTTTATTTTTATTGGTGTACTAAAAAAATATATATATATTTTTTTCTTAAGTGACTATCTTCTAATTGTTTGCTTTTTCAGCAAATAACTTTATATTCCTAAATTCTTTTTCATATCAGAATAAATTTAATCACAGTTCCTAAACAAGATTTATATTAATTTATTTGTTCTTTCAAATTCGTTTTGCATTTATTATAACGAAATGAGATAACTGATATATATATCACATGGTTTAATAAAAAAAATTTTGTTTTTAGTCGAAATTAATGATTCGACTACTTTAAATTAAGCATTCCGTATTTTAGCTCGCACTGTTGTCTTTACATGTTACTGGTTTAAAATATTTCTTAATGAATAGAATTTGAATATTTCAATGTATATGTAGAGTATTTTGATGCAATATCATTTTAACTTGAGAATTTTGTAAATGCAAACGAGAATTGCCAATAGCAAAATCATTGTTTTTGTTTCTTTATTCCTTTGGTTACTATCTAAACTTAAATTTAAATTTTAAAATGGCATATCTTGGCAAGGTCGACGCGAAGATTTATTTGTCTTAGCCACGGAATTAAATTTAAAATTCGATAAATCTATGACCATCGCCACACTCAAAGATCTAATTATTGGTTGCGAAAATTATGACGAAGAACTGACCAACAACATACATTCAACGATTGTTGTGGATCGCAAAAAGCCAGAGAAGAAAATTTACGCATTGAAGAGCAAAAAAGAAAAATTACGCATTGAAGAGCAAAAAAAAAATTACGCATTGAAGAACGAAAGAGAAATTACGCTTCGAACAACTGAGGTTAGATGAGCAAAAACGCAAAGATGAATTTCAGTTGGAAAAGTTAAGAATCAAACACAATCCAAGTTAGGCGCGCTGATACATCCAAAGAAAGTGATACTAAATTTCTAGTCAAAAAAAGTTTCAAAGTTTATACATCGAATTGATTTGAAAGAAGACACCAGTCTTTATCTAAAATTATTTGAACGTCAAGCGCAGAGATTTAATATTGATCAAGAAAACTGGGTTTCTCATCTGTTAGGCTTGTTACCGATGGAAGTATCTCACATCACATAGCGAGAGAGCCTGACGATAAAGCTAACTCTTACGAACACGTTAAAGATTTACTGCTGAAACGCTTTAAACTAACTCCAGGAAAGTTTCGACAACTATTTGTCACTCACCAAAAAAGCACCTGAAAGAACATGGATTGATTTTTACCATGAGTTGTTGTTGTTGTGTCTAATACCACCTGACTGACGTAGTCAGAATGAGACCCACGAAATTCATTGTGGCATGGGCAAGAGGTACGCCTGTCGTTGGCCTTGAGAACCATACAGGTGACAGTGCGATTTAAGCTCGGAGAAACTCCCCGAATGGACGATAGATGGCGACACGACCTCCACCTCCACAATTTCTGCAAGTGAACTGAACGGGAGGGGGAAATATTCTCCAGTTCCTGCGTTAGTGAATAAGTCCACAAGACTACGGATCCACTGATTTAACGAGAACGTACTCCGTGTGCACTCGGAGGGTATTTGGTGACATCGAGCATCGAACCCAGCCTTCCGATCTGAGTCCGATGCTCTAACCACTAGGGCTACCCACGGTCCACCATGAGTTAAACACCTACTTCAACGGATGGATAGATGGATTGCAGATAGTTACTTTTAACAAGTTTTCAGATCTAATCATAACAGATCAACTCAAGTGAAAAACTCCTTTTGAATTTAAAGAATATTATCCTGATGAATGGGAAAATATGAACTCCCTGTTTAATTAGCAGAAAAACTAGAAGAATTCGAAGACTTTAAAATGACTCTGAAACAAAAATCTAGCAGTCCATTTGTGAGGGAAACAAGAATACAAATTCACAGAAAATAATCGCAGATATGAAGCACCGGGAAAATTCAAGTATAACAGAATAGATAAGAAGTTTCCAGCGTCAACGAATTACAACAAACATTACGAAGCCCCTGTTACCAAGTCCGAATCTGTTCAAAGATATCAACACAGCGCGCAGAAAGAGTATTACAACAAAAATTACGAGAAACACTAAAATCACAATGCTTCAAGCATATGCTCAGACGAACTATTCAAAATAGCAGAAATTCAAAGAACCTCCAAAAGAAACTTGCACACTCATCGTTAAAGAAGGTTTACGTACTAAAGAGATATTTTTTGGAAAGGTGAAAATCACGGCGCTCATAGACAGTGGTAGTACCGTAAGTTTGCTTCGAGAAAACACGAGCAGAAGAATAATGGATCCAACAAAATTATCAAAGAAAAAGATGCTTCTCACAGGTATTGGTGAAGCACAAGTGACAACTATCGGTTCCTTTGAACATTAGTTCAAAATAGATGATGAAAATTACTCGTTAAGTTGGCATGTTGTACCGGCTGATAAATTAAAATTCGAAGCAGTTATTGGATCAGATCTTTTGGAACAAGCATCGATAAGTTTTACTAAAGAAGGAGTTAAATTCAACAAATATGAGAATCATGCACAGTTTATGCAAATATCTGCTGAAAATCTTCAAGAACAACTAGACCTACGTCATGTTGAAAATCGTCAAATCAAGAAGGAACTTGAAAAGTTCATTCAGGACTACAAGCCAGAAAAACAGCATCTACTGACGTCACAATGATAATTATTCTAAAAGATGAAGAACCAGTCTGTCAACCCCCTCGTCGACTAGCTTTCACAGAAAGACAAAAGTAAACAAACAGATAGAAGAATGGCTCAACGGAGGCATTATACGTCCGAGTTTTTCAGAATATGCAAGTCCAATCGTAATGGTAAAAAAGAAAGATGGATCTTCGAAAATGTGCATTGACTACAGAAAAATTGAATCAGAAGCTTTTGAAAGATAAATTTCTGTTACCTATCATCGAAGATGTTTTAGACACTTTGCAAGCAGCAAAGGTATATTCTACATTAGATTTACGCAATGGTTTCTTTCACGTCGATGTTGACGAAGATTGCAGAAAGTATACATCCTTTATCACCCCAGACGGACAATTTGAATTCAACAAAGTTTCTTTTGGACTAAGCACAAGTCCAGAAGTTTTCCAACGCTACGTATGAAGTATATTTAGAGATCTTATTTGGAAAGGAATTTTAATCGGTTATTTAGATGATCTCGTCATTCCAGCGAAAAACGAACAGGAAGGTCTCGAAAAACTTAAAATTATTTTCGAAGTCGCAAAGAAATACGGATTAGAAATTAAGTTCAAGAAGTGCCAATTCTTAAAAAGAAAATTGAATTTCTAGGTTACATTGTAGAAAGCGGAACTATTAAACCATCTCCTACAAAAGGCACTAGCTGTCCGAAAATTTCCAGAACCAACAACAATAAAACAAGCACAAAGTTTTTTTGGTTTAACTGGGTATTTCCGCAAGTATATCAAAGATTATTAGAAGATAACTAAACCACTTAGAGATTTAACAAGAAATAAAACCTCTTTGTTTTCGGGACTCAACAAAAAGTAGCATTTGAAAAATTGAAGAAAATCATGTCCGAAGGCCCAATCTTGCACCTTTACAAGTATGGAAGAAAAACAGAACTGAATACAGACGCTTCTAAACAAGGGTTCGGCGCAATTTTGTTACAAGAAGCCGAAGATGGAAAGTTACACCCCGTTTACTACATGTCAAAAAGACAAATACAGCAGAAGAAAAGTATGACAGCTACGAATTTGAGGTACTGGCAATTATCAGCGCATTAAAGAAGTTTCGTGTTTATCTTTTAGGACAACACTTTAAAATAGTAACTGAGTAATTCTAATAGTAATTCTAATTACTTACATAGCCAGATGGACGCTTCAATTAGAAAAATTCGATTATGAAATAGAGCACAGAGCTGGAAGTCGTATGAAGCATGTTGATGCTCTTAGCCGATGTCCCGTAATGATGGTATGCAATGATACATTAATATCAAAGCTTAAATAAGCACAAGAGGAAGATGACAACATCAAACATTGAAATCACTTCTAGAGAAGCAAGAATCAGAAGAATTGTTTGAGCGAAACGGTATCCTCTACTAGTACTTAAATGGTCGAGAATTAATTGTAACCCTAAATCAATGCAAGCTGAACTAATTAAATTCATTCACGAAAATGGTCATTTCTCAGTAGGAAAAACAGAAGAAATTGTGAAACAGGGATTTTTTTTATACCAAGTTTATCCAACGTCTTTAAAAAAGTAATAGTTAACTGTGTTCCATGTATCTTAGCTAATAAGATTACTGGCAAAAAGGAAGGGTTTTTGAATCATATTTCTAAGGAAAGCATTCCTTTAAGTACGTACCATGTTGACTTCATTGGTCCTTTACCCTCCACAAACAAAAGTTATCAACACATTTTCACCGTAGTAGACGCATTTACCAAATTTACTTGGCTATATCCCGTCAAAACTATGTATGCGGAAAGTGCCCTCGAAAAACTAAAACAACAGCAGAAAACCTTTGGTAATCCCATCAGAATTATCTCTGATAGAGGGTTCAGCGTTCACTTCAAAATTATTCAACGACTACTGTGATGAAGAGAACATTCAACATCTACAAATAGCAACAGGTGTTCCACGAGGAAACGGACAAGTTGAACGAATTCATCGAACTTTGATTCCAGTTCTCACCAAACTATCATTAGACGACTCAACGAAATGGTACAAATACGTCGACAGATTACAGAGAATATTGAATAGTACTATAAGTTGCAGTACAAAATGGACACTATTCGAACTATTAGTGGGAATCAAAAGGCGTAACAAGGAATATATCCTAATCAAAGACTTACTTCTAGAAGAAATGGCGAAAGAATTACTAGAACAACGCGAATTTATAAGAAACGATGCAAAAAGAACATCGAAACCCTGAGGTCTGAAAATAGAAAGACGTATAACAGAAGAAGAAAGAAAGCTTTGTTATATACAAAGAAGGTGATTTAGTAGCCATACAAAAAACCCAATTTGGAGCTGGGCTGAAACTAAGACCAAAGTTCTTAGGCCCTTACAAAGTAACAAAAGTTAATTCTAAAGATAGGTATGAAGTGGAAAAGGTTGGTCAGCACGAAGGATCGAACTCAACCACCCCCTCAGCTGATTTGATGAAACATTTTTATGCTTAATTGGATTTATTTTATTATTATTTTTAATTTTTCTCATATTGTATCCCTCTAGAGAAATTAATAGATTTTCTATGGTAACAGTCGTTCCCATTGATCATTTTATATTCACTTGTAACATTTATTATATTTTCGTATTATTCTTTATTTTTCTATTGATGTGAAGAATTTTCTTATAGTTTAGTTAATTGTACATCACAACAAAGAACATTATGTTTTATATGCTTTATTTTAGGTCCGAAAATGTGAATATTTTACGTATACATCTCTTCATCTGTAATATTTTATTTTATTATCTTTAAGAATCATATTATTTGTCTTTATTGCATCCACATTCCAATAATCATCAAATTAATAATTGTAACTAAAAATACTTTGTATTTGAAGTATTTTAGCTCTCAACACTTTGTAAGAGCTGAGAGACCAACTCTGTTAGGAGAAGGTGATTTTGTAGGATTTTCCCTTTGAAACATTTTGTTAAAAAGATTGAGTCATATCATTTTTAGAGGACCATAAATCTCAATTTTTTATTACTGCATTCCGAACCAGCACCGTCTAGTGAGCTTTTGTAGCTCCGGCTTGAATAATTTTTCGGCAAAGGCCTACTAACCACCGCTTGTTCAACACGTCACGTCTTTAGCGCATCTCTCAACCCCCTGCGCAGTACCACCAGTCCTAACGTCCAAGAATAATAAAGGTAATTCATTTCCCCGTCTTCTAAAGGTATAACTCAACTTTCAATTAATCTAATTCCTGCATGTCTTTCTCTTTGTAAATATCCTCTTTTGTAAATATTTCCCTTTAACTTTAAATAAATTCTTTTTTTACTTAAATGACTTTGATTCAATTAATTCATCACTCACCCTTAAATACTAACCCCTATACAACCCACCTCGCCAATATAAAATCCCGCCTTCTGAAGAGTCTGATTTTTATTCGAAGATTTATTCGGACTCCCACATATATATGTGTATATTTTGTTTCAAATCTGGTGACTTTGGGCGCGGCGAAGTTAGATTCGATTAACCATTAACACTAACTAGCGCAAAAATTTTTAGAATGGGAAGGCAAAGGAACCAGATATATATTGTATGTAAAATTCATGTAACAAGTGTATAAATTCATGTCTGCTTTTACCTACCACTCAAATGGAAATTAATCTTTCAGAGTAGCTGACCCTGAAGTCCTCGATGTTCCAGTGCCAAAGAAAGAAGATAAAAAATGTTATTTTATGTAGCTCGATATCGAGCTCGATAAGCGATAAATTGGAAAAACAGTCTGGCCTGAGCAGCTATGCCGTGTAAGGCGAAGAAGTTTTGAATATCGCGTGCCACACGTAGCTGTGTTTTGTCCTTTCGGAATGTATCCGCAGATGAGGTTTGAGGGTAAGAGAGAACAACAAGTTCAAAAACTTTAGAGGGATATAGCACCACGTGCGCTTAAGCATTAAGGGGAACCCAATCTCATCCTAAGCCATAATGCTAGATGTATCACTAGTGTGGCGATGGATAAGGCTATTGCTAGCTCTCTATGATGTTTTCGGGTTTTAATTCGACCATTGATGTGTTACAAAAAAGTAGCATGATTTGTCTGCATAGACAGTGCCATGTCATTAGGTTGACCAAATTCGTTGTCCAATACATTATTGCAGCGACAAATACATGTGGTTTTGTGCCAAAGATGATAGCAATATTGGTCGCCTTGCTGTATACGACGTTGTTTGGTAAGGGAGGAAACCGATTGCTGCGCAATAGACTGTATTGGTCGTGATATAATTCCTAATGTGACCCAATATATCTATCATCACGTGTAGTGGTGCAACGAAATTGATGCTACAGGTGTTGTCCGTCAGTCGCCCTTTGTTGCTTTCCTTCATTACAAATCCTCGTCACTGCTGCTTGGTTATGTCCGACACAATCACCAATTTTCGGAAGGATAATTCGTATTTACTGTAGGCAACAATTCTTCTCCAATCAAACCCAGAAACATTTTCCAATCATATTCGTATCCTTCAGGGAGACAAACTGAAGTTGCTTTCGCAAAACAACAGCGCAAAAGCGGCTCCAGTACTTCAAAACAACATCCTGTTATCCATTACATTCAGTTTTTTTATGTAAAGTATGATTGCAGTGAAATAATGAACATTTGCATATTCTTACACTGTAGACGTAGAATGAAAATTACACGACGTTTGAATGCTTACACTTCATGGTATTTCATTTTAAGTAGTCAGCAGTATATTTAAATTCATAGGTAGAGTTTTTTTTTTTAGAGAAGATTTAAAATATTCACTTCCTAAAAAGTTAACGAACTTTTTGAGCTACATTAGCTTCCCCTGAGGATAATATGCAATACTAGATAAATTATTTATACTGGAAATAATTCCTAACTAAGACAGGAAAATGTGGTTGCAATTCTTAAACATGCAGGAGAGAGAGAATTAAAATATATATTATACATAATCTCAAATTCCTTCGAACAATGAGTATCGTAGAGCATTTATAGAGTTATCAATATATATATAGTTCTCCATTTATAGTTTTAGTTCTCCAAATGTTTTGTCTTACTTCTTTATAAAAGTTATTTCTAAGCGTAAACAATCGTTTTTCTTCATTTTTATTTTCTGTTCATTATTAGCACGCCCTTGCTTTTACTATTTAGAAATATACAGAAAAACGAAATTCATTAAAAAAACAGTATCTCCTTCGTTTTGATTAGATGTATAAAATATTAGACGTTTCTGAGCTATTTTTAAATATATATTTTTGCTTCAGGCATTTAAAATAGAGAGTAAAGTAATATTTAACACATGTGTATATAGTATAAAAAGGAAGTATTACAATATATATATATTTTTTATTTTATCGGTAGATGGTAGAAATATTCTAATCTATTTGCAATTTGTTACACATGTTTTTTTTTTTTTCCATTTTGGATAAATTTTCGATAATACATGTATATTTCAAAATTTATTATTACTTAATTCATATATGATGATATTGAAACAAAGAAATATTCTTCTAAAATGAAATAAATCTAAAAACATAAATTATATTTGTTTTAATTATCGTATGTCATTAAATTAGAGATACAAATTTAATGCCTCTCGAACATAAATAGATATTTTTAAATATAAAAAAGAGACTTTACATTTGAATTATTTAAATTATTTTCTTTCACGTGTTGAAATAATTTCTATGCTCAATCGAAGAACCCATTAAAGTTCTTTGAAAGCCTCCTTGAGCTTAGAAATCTTGTGAATAATTAGTGATTTCGTAGTAAAAGAATTACTTGGTAAAAAATTTTGATCTCTAATACTCTGATAGTAAAGCTAACTTTTTAAAAATTCCTAAAATATTTATTTTTGATAAATCAAAATAATTTATTCTAGAACGTTCTATACGCCGCTTTAACAATATAACTTATTTTATGACGTTATCATTTGTTACTCATTTCCAACCACTTATAAAAGTCTAAGTGAATAAAATATGCAAAATAATACATAGAATAATGATATGAGGTTTTCCTTTACATATTATAAATAATAATATGTAAAAGAAGAGCAATTAACAATGATTTTTTTAAGAGAATATGTAACAAAGTATTTGCGAACTTTAATGATAAAGAAAGGTTTGTCAATTTAAATGATTGGAATGAAACAATTCGAATTTACTTTTTACCAGCATTTATATTTATTTATCTTCTTATAAATATATTTGTTTGGCTTTTGTAGAAGTATATTCACTTCTCAATTTAAATTTACAACTGAAATTGTTCCCAATAGAGGGCAGCACGACTACATTTCAATATGTATAGTTATTTTTAAAAATTATTTACTATCTTTTTTTTTCTCTCTTTGACGAACCAGTGGATTTTTGAAGAATTTAATTATGTAAAATCTTCCGAGAATTAAAAAATTGCAATTTTTTTCGAGTCAAAATTATTCTTAAGGAACATTTTCAAGCTTATTTTTCTAAAAGTACGCCCAAAGCACTATTAGCTGTTATTAAATTAATTTATTTTTTTGCATTTAAATATGTTTATTAAAACAATCATACTATTCTAAAAAGTTTTTTAATACTTAAAAATTTCAAATACAAATGTTTTTACATTCAATATTAATGGGTTCAGCATATAATTATGACATATTTTCAGTCGTTCTGATTTTTAATGAAAAGCTTTCCGGGAAAATTTATGCTTTTTCAAAAATATTTTTGTACAAAAGAAAATACTATCTTTCGATTCCTAAAAATTGGATATATTGACAAACTTTTTCTATTTCTCTTAAGCCAATAAATTTTGCTCCTTTTAATATGATATGAGATAGTTAGGAGAACATTTTCGAGTTTTGAGCAGTTTTTGCTAGAAATTTATTGTATTTTCAAAATTTTCTTAAATTATGAATGCAAAATAATAAAAATAGTTAATTTACTTTTGAAAGATGAACAGTAGATCCTACGTTCTCGTGTCAAGTTGAAGCTAAAGAAAATATTTTGTTTTCCTTAATTTTTAAACTTATCTTTTATTTAAGTACTTCTTGGCATTAAAAAAAAATAAAAATTATTGATTTTTTCTATTTATGTTTGAAAATAAAGTATATTAATCCCATTTAAAAATGACACACACACATGTTAAAGATATATATATATATATGAAAGAAATATGTATTATGTATCAAAAACAAGAAATAATAGATAATGAACATAACAAGAAATAGCGTAATAAAAATATACAAGCTGAACATGAAGAGCAAAATTATAGAGAAATAAAAAAAAGAAACTACAAAAAAGAAGAACATAGCGAGTCAGAAAGCAATTTCGGACTTATGACCGAATAAGTGGGGTTAAACTAGTTTGAAGGCGCCAACCTTCCCCCTTTGCAACTCGGTAGGAAAAACCAAATGAAATAAAATAAACAAAAATTCAGTGAATGTAAAAACTCAGAGAGTATGATAAAACCACTCACTACTATTATGTAACAAACTCTCCCAAACTCTTAATGCAGAAAAATCGCAAAATAATTACGTAAGAAAAGTAGAAAAATCTTTATACAATTACATAAGAAAAGTATTTTTCAAAAATAATTTAACAAAATTTCTTTACTCACAGAGCTTTTACGAAGAGAATCAAGCGTCTTGACATCAATGAAAATCAATTATTCACCAAGTTAAAAAATTCGAATATACATAAACACATCTTTTGAGCTAACTTTTAAAACAGCCAGCAAAGACAGATATATAAAAAAAAAGAGACAACAATCAAATATAGTAGAATTGGAATTGGTTGATTGTCAAAAATGTAAATTTGCTAGGCTCTAATTTGGTTAGTTGTCAACAATGTGTAAGATGTTCAAGATGTGTGTGGAAAAAATGTAAACTGTGGTATGAGTGTTATGATATAATCTTCACAGCAAGACCACTAACATGTTGACTTTGAAATCCTTTTGTTGTGTGGTGGTTTTGGAATTAGAAGTAGCAAGACGGTTAATGTATTTGTGATGAATATATATTCTTAAGAAATTAAAAAGGTTATTCATGATCTATACAACATCGAAAATTTGTTTTTATATTATTGTATTTATCTATTTTGTGGGTAGTTAAGTTATCATTTCTAAATAAAAGATTCAAAATGATATTTATGTAAATTGATATATGCAAATTACTATTCCACACATTTATACATTTAAAAATACATAGACTATTATACTAAATTAAGAACTAAATCTGTAAATGACTTTCAAAAGGATTATTACAAACTAATGAATAATAGCATTTTCGGGAAAACGATGGAAAATGTAAGAAGAAGAGTAGATATACATTTATGTTCAACAGAAGAGCATGCTCGAAAGTTAACAGCGAAATCAAATTTTAATCGACGCACAATATTTTCTGAAAACTTAATGGCCGTCCATTTAAAAAAACCCAAATCAAATTTTTCAAACCAATACATATAGGAATGGTAATTTTAGATATATCAAAAGTTCTAATGTATTCTTTTCACTATGAGTAGATGAAGCACCGTTATGACTCAAAAGTACGGCTCATGTATACAGACACCGATTCTTTTATATATGAAATAAAAACTGATGATTTTTATAGTGACATGAAAGATGATATTAACTTACATGATACTTCAGACTATGACGAAAACAACAATTATAATTTACCTCTTGTTAACAAAAAAGTCATCGGGAAAATGAAGGATGAAAATAAAGGAAATATTATGGCATAATATGTAGAATTAAAATCGAAAATGTATGCCTACAAAACAAACAATAAGATTGAAAATCGGGGTTAAAAGGAATTAAAAAAACTATAAAAAAATAAAATAACATTTGAGGACTACAAAGCTTGTCTTTTAATGAAAAAAATAAAATATGTGGACATGAACTTAATTAGATCCACATTTCATTCATTACATTCAATAAAGCAAAACAAACTTGCTCTGTCATATAAAGATGACAAATGGTTTATTAATAGTGATGGCATTACTACTCTTACACCTGGCCATTGGTCATTGATGAATTTAAACCTATTTAATGAGCTGTAGGACATAAAATCCAATAATGTGATTTTTTTTTTGTGTATAAATAATTGATTGTAATGTAACACGGAATGCCGTTTTTGTAAATAAACAACTTACTTTGTATCTTTAGTGTACATGTATAATCATTATACTGAAATAATTTTTACAAGTTATGTTGTTCTGCAATGTAAATTATACTATTGTAATGCAAAACGCAATTTAAGATGTTGATTTCTGAATAAGCAATTTACTTTATGTATCTTTACTGCGTGTGTGTGTAATCATTATACTGAATTAAAATTTGCAAATTTTTAAAATAATATAAATTACATATTTTTTTTTTATTTCATATTATTTAAGAAAATGATTTTAAAACTCGTCGCTATCTGCTTCGCCTGCAAAAGCCGTCTTGTAGAATCAAGATCAGGCAAGCTAAGACAAGTTAAATAATGTGTATGTAATCATTATACTGAATTAAAATTTACACATTATTAAAGTAAATATAAATTAAATATTTTTTTTTAAATTTCATTTTAATCAAGAAAATGATTTTAAAACATGTCGCCGTCTGCTTCGCCTGCAAAAGCCGTCTTGTAGAATCAAGATCAGACAAGCTAAGACAAGTTAAATAATGTGTATGTAATCATTATACTGAATTAAAATTTACACATTATTAAAGTAAATATAAATTAAATATTTTTTTAAATTTCATTTTAATCAAGAAAAATGATTTTTAAAACATGTCGCCGTCTGCTTCGCCTGCAAAATTAAATTCATGAGATTATAAACATAAGTTTTCTTCAGGTCTGTATGCCTTCATAGGATAATGGTTAGCGTAACTGAAAAACTATTGTCCTGTGGTGACATTTTGATCTGAAGCCGTGAGTTTGAATCTGAATTTTTTTTTTATTTGAGCGTTATTTACTTCAATCATTTTAAAATCTATAATTAGTGTATATTTAATCAATAGGTGGCGCCATGAGCACGTTTAACATTCCCATACTTCCATTTTTTGTGTGCACATTTTTAAAAACAACTCAACTTAGCTGTAGGAGAAAACAATTCAACTCGCCCCCTCAACTCGAAAATCAAAGCCAATGCAGGAGGAAAACAACTCAACTCGGCAACATGAATGAAACAACTCAACAGGAGAAAAAACAACTCAACTCGGCAACATGAACGAAACAACTAAACAGGAGAAAACAACTCAACTTGGCAACATGAACGAAACAACTAAACCGGAGAAAACAACTCAACTCGTCAGTAGAAATGAAATAACTCAACTCTGCACTTCCGTCGACCGCCTGCAACCGCCTACAACCGCCTGCAATGCCTTTACAGCAGAATCGGCTTTTTCTGCCTACTCATGTTACTATAAAATTTAATGGCCCTTGTTGTTATAGTTGCTATTCAGCAATGAAAACCTCCAGATTTATGCCTGTTTTCTTCCATAATCTTTCTCGACTTGACACCCATATTTTTATTAAGGAGTTAGGATATGATCAAAACCAAATTAATTTAATTCCGAACGCGGAAGAAAAATATATTTCCTTCAGTAAAAATATTTCAAAAGATTTTCAGCTAAGGCTTTTAGCTCATTTCAATTTCTTGTCTTCCAGTTTGAAAAATTTGATAAAAACACTTAAAAAGATGAATTTAAATAAATGAAACATTATTTTGATTGAGAGAAAAATAGATTTACTTTTAAGAAAAGGAGTTTTTCCGTATGATTATTTCGACAGTTTTGAAAAGTGTCAAGATTCTTGTTTACCGCCTATTAGCATATTTTACAATAAACTAAATGAAGAGGATATAAGTGTAGAGGATTATAATCATGCATGTAAAATGTTTAATGAATTTCATTTAAATAATCTTGGTGAATATTCTAATTTATACGTAAAAACAGATGTCCTATTGTTAACAGATCTCTTCGAAAACTTTCGAAAAACATGCTTGCACACTTATAAACTTGACCCCTTTTGGTATTTTACAACCCCAGCTTTATCATGGGATGGGATGTTATTACATCAGTGTTTCTCAAACTGTGGCGCACGCCCCCTGGGGGCGCGATAACCTTAAAGGGGGACGCGAAGATACCGAAAATAAAAGATTTAAAAATAATTAATTTACTGGAATGAATTAAAATAAAATACTTTCAGACATAATAAAAATTCACTTTTACACTGATATAATTTACAGGCGTGCGCGCGCGATATTAAAGTATCCGACTACGTTCGAACTATGATTTTGCAAAAGCGCATAAATGGACAACTTTCATGATATTTAGAGTCATTTTAGATTAGAATATTTGCATAAAATTATTTTAAGGATATTTGACAAAAATAATTTATTTAAATATAATATTTTGGCAAAAAATTAACTTAGAATAATCTTTTTTTCCAAATGATCTCCTTTTGTGAAAATGCTTCTATTATAATAATATTTTGCCTGTATATAGTCAGACCTCTGTACAGAGGCTCAAGTAAAATTTTTGAAATACATAACTTAGAAGGGGGTCTATTCAGATTTTACGACAAAAGAGGGGAGCAATTTTAAGAAAAAAACGCCAATAATGATTTCAATTGCTGGTAATTCTGAAAATAATGTGATTTTTTCAAAAATATAGTTGAATATTATTATTATATAGCAAAATATTATTATCATAAAACCATTTTTCACAAAAGGAGAACATTTGGATAAAGACTATTCTAAAATTATTTTTTGCCAAAACATTATATTTAAATAATATTTTTGTCAAAATGTCTTTAAAATAATTAAATGCATGTATTTTAATCTGAGTGACACTAAATATCATGAAAATTAACCATTTATGCGCTTTTTTAAAATCACGATGCCGAAAGTAGTCGGATACCTTAAGTCATCAAAAATAAAAACTTCATCAATACCTAATTAGCTAACTTTGATCCTATAACCAAATAAAAAAACTTTTATTTTATTTGCTGTAATCCCATAATGAGAGTTTTTTTATTGCGCTATATTTTTAAACCAACCATAATACTCTTTCAGAGAAAAAACCGATCGAAGACTGAGAATCGAAAAATTTAAGAACATAAAATATTCATGAGTGTCACTATTTTACAAATACTGCACATTGCAGCTGTAATCTGTTTGACCTTCTAAGTTATTGGTACAGCTAGTTATGACACCTCTTATGCGTTTGTTTCTCATTTAGGAAGTTGTAAGTAATGTATTTCTCTGTTGCGCTTTTTGTTTCCATGCAAAAGAGTTTTATGATATTTGGAGAACCACGAAGAACACACACACTTTGAATGATTACATGGCCTCAAACATATAAAGCATAGCGAAAAACGTTTAAACAATTTTTTTAGCAGTAACATGCATATCATTATGAATACACTTTTACCCGGATGTGGTCGCGCGGGACACACATATTACGAAATCGTTATTTCTGGCAAAACTGTTTATTTGTTACCAAAGAAAAATGAAAAGTCCTTGAAAGTAGGTAATAATTTTTCTCGTAATTAAATTATTCACTGGAATCACGATTTGTATCGTGTACAATAAAACGATTGTAAAAAAAAAAAAGATTGAGACGACTCAATAACCCCGCTCGACCGTAACGAGTGCGCGCCTGCTCCCGGGTTAAAATATGTTGAAGTCTTTTTGCTTTAAATATTATAAACAATACAATTATTCTTCATCGGAATTTTATATTATTGTTCATTATTTAACATCAATTATAAATGCTGATTCTGTGAAGCTTAAAATTACAGTTCGCTTAAAACTAATTATAATTTGAGCAACCATTTAAAAAAAATCCTTTTACATTTTTGTAAACATTGTCGAGCACTTGGCTTTGCTCTCTTTACAATTCAGCTATTATATCTATGGTTCATTTTCTTATAAATGAACTCGTGCAAAGAGCGGACGGACACTTCAGTCGGTATAATTTTAATGTATCAGTGCTGCACAGAGTATTTTATAACTAATTAATTAATACTAAATTAAGAACAAGATTAGTAAGTATTAATGAGTTCCATGGGCTTGTCTTGCAAAGCAAAGTTTTTATAAGGAATGCTTATGATTAGAAATTGACCCTCTGAGTTCTTTTTTATATTTTGCAGATATCTATATTTTGTGTTCTAAGCAGCCACCGCATTTTGCAATATGTTCAATTTAAAAATTAGAGAAAGGAAAAATAACATAACAATTATCCTATTTTTTTATTTATTTATTTATTTTTGCTTAAAAGTAGTATACATAATCTAATACTTATGATACTAATTTGTATGATTTATAATTAAGATCGCCTATTGCAGATTTAGCAGCACAGTGCATTATCCTTGCATTCAGTACATTGTTAATGTATATGGGGGCGTGATAAAAATTGTGATCGAAAAGAGGGGCGCCAGTATTGAAAGTTTGAGAAGCACTGTATTACATACTAAAGTAGCTATCGAACTGTTCACAGATTACGACATGCTTCTTTTTTATAGAAAAGGGTGTAAGAGGAGGTATCAGTCAGTTTTACAATCCTTATGCTATAGCTAACAATAGATATATGTTCTTTTTAACCCAGTTTATGAGATAAAATATTTAATGTATCTTGACGCAAATAATTTATACGGTTATGCAATGAGTAAATATCTACCCTTAAAATATTTTTGTTTGGAGTGAGAACAATTTAACTGAACAGGATATTTTAAATTTATCAGATGGTTCCGATGTACGTTACATCTTGGAAGTAGATCCTGCATATCCTTATGAAATATTATGACAGAATATATAGGAATAAAATCGAAAATGTATGCATACAAAACAAACAATAAGATTGAAAAGCGGTTAAAAGGAATTAAATAACAAAATATAAAAAATAAAATATCATTTGAGAACTACACAGCCTGTCTCTTTAATGAGAAAAATAAATATGTTGACATGAACTTAATTAGATCGAAATTACTTTCATTGCATTCGATAAACCAAAACAAACTTACTCTGTCATATAAAGATGACAAAATGTTTATTAATGGTGATGGCATTACTACTCTTGCCCATGGACATTGGTCGTTGATGAATTTAGACCTATTCAATGAGCAGTAGGACATAAAATCCAATAATATGACAAATTCTCAATAATGTGATTTTTTTTTTTTTGTAAATAATTGATTGTAATGTAAAACGGAATACAGAATGATGTTTTTGTAAATAAACAACTTACTTTGTATCTTTACGGTACATTTGTAATCATTATACTGAAATAATTTTTACAAGTTTTGTTCTGTAATGTAAATTATACGATTGTAATGCAAAACGCAATTTAAGATGTTGATTTCTGAATAAGCAATTTACTTTACGTATCTTTACTGTGCGTGTGTGTAATCATTATACTGAATTAAAATTTGCAAATTATTAAAATAATATAAATTACATATTTTTTTATTTCATTTTATTTAAGAAAATGGTTTTAAAACTCGTCGCTATCTGCTTCGCCTGCAAAAGCCGTCTTACAGAATCAAGATCAGACAAGCTAAGACAAGTTAAATCAAAACTTATTCACGCTGACTACGAGTATACAACGGCAGATTTTTCTTAATAATCAATTTACTTTGCATCTTTACTGTGGATGTGTAATCATTATACTGAATTAAAATTTACGAATTATTAAAATAATATAAATTAATTATTTTTTTTATTTTATTTTATTTAAGAAAATGGTTTTAAAACACGTCGCCATCTGCTTCACCTGCAAAATTAAATTCATGAGATTATAAACATAAGTTTCCTTCAGGTCTGTATGCCTTCATAGGACAATGGTTAGCGTAACTGAAAAACAATTGTCCTATGGAAACATTTTCATCTGAGGCCGTGAGTTTGAATCTGGATTTATTATTATTTTTTGAGCATCATTTACTTCAATCATTTTAAAATCTATAATTAGTGTTTACTGTAAGCAATAGGCTGCACCATGAGCGCAAGATTAACATTCCCATACTTCACTTTTTGCACATTTAAAAAAACTCAACTTAGCGGTAAGAGAAAACCACTCAACTCGAAAACCAAATCCATAGCAGGAGAAAAACCACTCAACAGCAGGAGTGAAACAACTCAACTCCGAGTCGCACGTGCCACATGCACACTATAGTAGGATAAAAACAACTCAACTCAACAACAGGAGAAATACAACTCAAATCAGCAACAGTAGGAAAACAACCCAACTCAACAACATGAAAAAAAACAACTCAACTCAACAACATGAAAAAACAACTCAACTCTGTGCCGCCTGCGACCGTAGAATTGGCTATTATTATCTACTCTCAAATAGCCTATTCTACTGACTGCCCCGCCTGCACGCTTTAGTAGGGGGAAAATAACTCAACTCAGCAACAGGAGGGAAAAAACTCAATTCCGTGCATCCTGTGCCACCTGTACACTGTAGTAGGAGAAAAACAACTCAACTCAACAACAGAAGAACAACTCAACTCAACAACAGAAGAACAACTCAACTCATAAACTGGAGGAAAACAACTAAACTCAGCAGCAGGAGAAAACCACTCAACTCTGTGCCGCCTGTGACCGTAGAATCGGTTATTATTATCTACTGACAGAAAACACCGGTTCTATTCCGATTTCCGAAGTTAAGCATCATCGGGCGTGGTCAGTACTTGGGAGTGTGACCACCTGGGAACACCGGATGCCGTTGGCATCTATCTTTTATTTAATTATATTAAAAATATTACAATTTTTTTTGTGTAAAAAACAAACTAACGGAGTGAACAGTCCTCTTTTTGGTGTTATTCGTTTCGAATTCAAATGCTGCAAATAAAACTGAATATTTCCTTGTGATGTACCAAACTACATTACACAAAACATATTGTAGTACTATATTTTAAAGTCGTACGAGACAAGAGCTAAAACTTCATAAACTGCCCCAATTTAAAACTGAAAAAAATTAAATTTTATGAGCAAACCTGATTATTTTTAGCTTAAGTTAGTATCATTATTATTTTTTACATAAATGCTTCGTGTTTCAAAACTTTTGTGAAATATTAGGTTAAGATAAAGCTGAATGAACTGACGTCTTAACAAATGCTATCAATATTATGCAAAAATATATTTTGAATTAAAAATATAATTTTCAGTCATATTTAATAAAAATAGTGTTTTAATGTAGAACATACATTGTATAAATGTAGAATGTAGAACATACATTGGAAAATAACATATTAAAAAATTATAGTTTTACGGGCATGATAAGTTTTTGTTTTATGACTTTACATGCTTTAAATGCGTTTTTCTCAGACTTTTAATTTTGAAGGTATAAGTGTTTTCTAATTCCTAAGGCTTTTTCTTATTCAAGATAGAGCCTTGAATTTTTTTTGTATATACGCACAAAAATGCATGTTCTATAAAAGTTAGTATGGATTTAGGGCTGAGAGAACTCTAGTTATTTTTCTAAAAAATGCTAAAGTTGATATTTTAAAAATTTTCGTGTTTTTTTCCAGGTTTTTATAGAAAAATAATTATTAAAAATCAATAAGGGAATAGATTTTCAAATCCATACTAAATATTGTTTGTAATAATCTAAGAATCATAAATAACTTAAAATTACTAAAAAAATTTAAAAATTGAGTATTTCATAAGAGTTTGAAAAAACTTCAAAATTCCTAATTTTTTAAAATTGTAAAATAATGGCTGGTCAAACTGACTTTTTGCTTATAGAATCACCTTAATAATATAATCTAAATATAAAACATCAATTATTTTTACTGTAACTGTCTCCAAAAAAAATTTTTGAAAAAGAGTACCGTGTAGCCTTAATCTTGGAAACAATTCGAAATCCATTGGGGTTTCCCTGCACAAATGTCAGTCCTGAACTCAGTTTATACTCAAAAATGAAAAATTTAATAAGAACAGCACAAATTCAACATTTTATTTCAGCGAATTCCATCAACTCCATTTTTGGCTCGTTGCCAAAGACAAAATACAAAGTAGCTCGTTCAAAATATTATTTCGTCATCGTAAGAACGAGTAATTTAATAACATTACTGTGTAACCCTGACGGAAGTATAATTCCCGGGAATAGAAAAAGTACAGGAATCGTATGATTTCCCGGGAACCCGGGTTCCCGGAAAGAAACCCTAGTCGTGACAGAGTAGCTTTTCATACACACAACAATTCATTAAAAATTATTTTATTTCAAGACTAAGTTAACATTATATTAATTTAAGCAGCAGAAATACAACCGTAGTCTAATCTGTCCATTGTGCGCTGCTAAGAATAATGAAATAATGTCCGGTGTTCAGTTAGCTTCACGGTTACCTAGCCATTCGGCATTATTTCTCCGACACCTCTCTTTATTCGTTGGAGGCCACTCGCCCTTCAATGTTCTTCAGTATCATGTTCTTGTTGTGACTAATGCCACCTGCCTGACGAAGTCAGATCGGAGCCCGCAAAATTCATTGCGTCTCAAGACTAGAATTTTTACGCCTGTCGTTAGCATTAATTTTCAGCACCATGCAGAGGTGGCAGTACGATTTTGCTCGATTCCACCCCCATTTTGAGGGAGAAAACCAGGGGTGGGCCAGGGACCTCCCACCTTTCTCCCCATTCCATCAACCACACGAGAGGAATTGGAGCTCGATTGCTATTTAGAGTACCCCCCATGCAGCAAATACACTAAACACTTACAAACATCCATGTCTTCTCAAGGATTCGAACCCAGTCCATAGGTGACGCAATCAGCGTCGCTAACCACTATACCGGTTGGGCAACTCTTCAGTAACATAAGATCATTTAGGTAACTTACCCACGTTCGCCTCTATCACCAGAGAGTCATTTGGCGAGTAAAGGCATTCGGAGAGTAAGAGTCAATTGCCGTCAAACAGGTTTTCGCTGCCAAACACTTGGCTATTGTAGAATTTCGTTATTTGTTAAAGTTTCAATTTTTTTATGTATTCATTTTTAAGTTAATGCTTTCAAACTTCATACATCGATTGCAAACAACGGTAAGTTGGTAAGTTTTAAAAAAAAATTGTAACCAAATAAATGCTTAAATATTTCTCGCTAAAAGGGAAAAAAATGAAAACACATTTTTTAACAATAATTTTTAAGTATTTTTTTTTCAATCTTCGTACAGATTACGAATAATATCTTTCTACACACAGAAAAAAATTCCGTGAGGTTATTTTAATAAATATTGAAGTTATTAAGTTTTTAAATAAAATTTTGATTATATTTTTGAAATATCGTACAAAAAAAGTTTTTGACATTTTATTTTTTAAATGATTGTTTCTAAAAGAGAAAAGCATGAACTTTTTTTAGTCTGGGATATCATACCATTAACGCGAAAGAAAATGCAAATGGAACGATTTAGAAATCATTTTCATAAAAACGTATCGATTTTGACTCATTTTAGAAAAAATCGTAAAAAATAGAAACTACCATTATTTTATAAAATAAATTTTTCCTTATCGTGTAGAAGTAAATTATCTTTCCGATTCTGTAATTATTTTTTGTCTCATAAAAAAATTAGATCGTGTTTTAAAAACGTCGGGGATAAAAAAACCGTCGAAAAATTGGAATTTTGCTGCTCGGCGGTAAATAATGCAAACATGAGAAAAATAATTATGCCTTTTATGATTTTTAATTAACTTATTTTTAACTAATTGCAATATCGGAATATAAATTGTCAAAACGGATTCCTCGCATCATTCCCGTCCTTTTGGTACCACCTTCAGCGAGTTTCTGCGTCGTGCGGTTCGTGAGAAGTTAGATACGCATAGTGGGATAGATAGATAGAAAAATAGATATATACGTTTGATTACCTACGATATTTAGTAGTGTGGATTATCCTCTCTTATAGTGTCCTTCCATATTGCTCAAACGCATGAGCACTAACCGTCAAACAAGCCATATAAAGAAACTAATTTTCTCGGTGTTTAGTGTCCATGTATATAGTCCTCTTTCCTGCTTAGAGAATCAACGGTTTCGGTTACTTCATTTTTTTAATCCAGTCATGTTTTTCATAACATTATACAGTGAAATGTATCTTATAAGAGTACGAATTAAGAAACGTTCTGAATTTTGTACAATTAGTCATAATATAAGAAAATGAATTTTTTTAAGGCAGTCCAAAACACGCAAAAATTATTTGTAATGATATACAACTAGAGTCAAACAGTTCTACATTCACACTGGTGTTCGTTGGTGGGGAAATATCCGTTTCAGGGTTGGCAGCACTAATAAATAAACCATCTGGAATTCATTTCTTGTACTGCTGGCGTTAGCTACAGATCATTTCTGATGAAGCCAAATTTTCAGTTCATCGGATTTTGCAATGGCATTTGGATCAGCGTGAAAACATAAAAATTTTGTGAAAGGGACATCGTTTTATGGATTCATATGAAATGATCTAAAATATGACGAAGCCACTAAGCCACAGAATTGTTTTGAACAGTTATACCAGCGATACTCAACTTACGCTCAACCTACGGTCTGCGTGTGGCCTATCAGGCTTTTATAAATGGCCCAGTCATGGTCCAATTATCTGAGAAATTAATTTACATAAGAACAAATTTAGTGGAAATTCTTTCAATCAAGGAATCAAATATTTCAATTTTCTTTTAGCAGTCGATGTCGTAATGGTACAAATTTATAGTTTTTTTCTATTTGTAACTAACTATTAGTGATAACAGGCAACAATAAAGTAGCGACCATTTTATTATTTTTTAAATTTTTAACTAACTCTCATGCCTTGCAAGTGAAAAATATTCGAAGAAATTAGGTTATTTCGAAACGATTGAGAAGTTGTGTGTGTGGCTGTTTTCTAGTTAAAAACAAACATGAATAAGTAATTGTTTGATTTGTTGTGAAAGTGTTGTATTTAAAAAATACCCATAAAAACCAATCACATTCAATGACCCCTTTTCCTCAAAGATCGCTTTCAAGAGGCGACAAATAAGCTTTCTTGAATAGTCTTTGCAACAGAAACAAAGTATTTTGTCAATGGTAACGGTGTCATGGTGCTAACAAATATATCCTTTGAATTTTGTTATATAGTTGGTGTTCAGTGTACGTATGTAAATGTAGAGCGCCCTCTAGCGCTCAGAGTGTCGAACGAATCTGTGTAACCTCTGACTCCATCGAGTAAGGAGTCGAATCGAGAGAGCTGAGCTACAAGTAATAAAAACTACAGTCCACTGAGAGAGACCTTTTTCTTGAGTTTTACTTGTCATCCAACATTCTGGTCCAGTCTCAACCGGAGAGACCTATGCGTTGAAAATACGAGGTATGTGCTGTTGTTTTTTGACTTTTCGTTGAAAAATCGAACTTTAAACTTTAACGATGTTTAAAGGAGCAAAAAAGAAGACTTGAGGCGAATCGCTTCTGAATTAGAGTTGTGTGTGAGTGATAAATTAACTGTTTTAGACTTGATGGATCTTTTAAAAAACTGTGATCGATACAAAAACGATCCTGATTCTGTGCATGAGTTAGCAAATTTAATTATCGAAGAAAGGAAGTATTACGAAAGTCAGCAATTAGAGTTAGAAAAAATAAGAGAAAAGTCTAAGCTTGATTTAGAGATAGCGAGAATACGAGCAAATGATAAAGACAATAATACTGAAGTTAATTGTAATGATTTCCTACTTTTCTGTGGATTCTTTAATTAAAAGTATCCGCACACTTACAGTGAAAATTCCCGACAAACCTGAGGGATGGAGTTTCTTTTTTATCATTAGAACGTGCATTTGGAGCCAAAAGTGTTACTGATAAATTTAAGCCTGAGATTTTGTTAAATTTATTAGGAGAAAAAGCTGCAAATATCATTATATATCTGAAAGATGAGGATCTTAAAAATTATGATAAAATAAAGTCCATAATACTCAAGAATTTGAGCCAACTCCTCAATCTTGTTTAGAGAATTTTAAGAAAGCAACACGGCAAAATTGTGATTCCCATGTCCAGTTTGCGAGTAGATTAACAACAAATTAGGAATACTATTTAAAATTGAGAAATGTTTCAAATTTCGAGATATTAAAACAATTAATAGTTTCAGACAAAATATTTAGTACTTTAGATAAAGAAACCGCATCGCATATTAGTGTCAGACAAGCAGATAAATGGTTTGATCCTTTAACGTTGGGAAAAGAAATTGATTTATTTTATTCATCGCGAGGAAAACCACTGAGTGAGAGTATTAATTATTGTCGCAAAAATCAAAATTCTAAAAATATGTAAAGAGTATTTTTCTCAGATGTCAAGGGAAAAAATGTGTTTTGTGTCAATCTGATAGTCATTTTTTAAATAAATGTCCTCAATATAAGCAATTATCAGTAAATAAACGGGTAGAACTTGTTAAAAATAATTGCTTGTGTTTTAATTGTTTAAATTTGCATAGAGTCAAGTTTTGTAAATCTAAAATTCTTTGTAAATGCTGCCAAAAAAGCATCATTCTTCTTTGTGTTTCTCTGGAGACCCAAATTTTACGAGTGAAAGGGTCATTCAACCTTCTTCATTGGGGGAGGGCAGAAAGAGCCGGAAACAGAGGAAGCCTCGATGAGTCAACTTTCAGCGAAGGCGTCTGTGTTCAAACCCATAAATTACATAGGGGAGATTTCGAAAGAGGTGTCTTCTCAGGGTGTAGATCTGTTTACTGCAACGAGTTACGTAAAATCGAAATCCGTTTTACTTTCAACCGCGATTTGTTTCATTAGAGATTCCTTTGGGAAAATGCAGGAAGTCAGAGCGCTGTTGGAATGTGGTTCAACAAGCAATTTTATTTCGCAACAGAGAAAATAAAAAAGAGAGAAAATAAACATTTTAGTTTCAGGATTAAATAATTCAGAGTTAACGATTAAATCGCGCATTAATGCAACAATTGCAAATAGAGGAAATAGTTATGAAACTAATGCAGACTTTTTTGTAGTGCCGCGAATTACGGATATGATTCCTTCTCAACCATTTAACGTTAGTTTGGGTAATTTCAGTAGAGAGAAATTAGCGGATGAAAATTTCAACATTCCGAGAAATATTGATTTATTGTTGGGAGCAGAAATCTTTTATGAAATTCTTTTACCAGGACAAACACAAATCTTTTAAATACAAAATTAATTTTCAGAATACAGTCTTCGGCTATATTGCGAGTGGGAGTATTCCAGTTTCTAGTGAAAATAAACCTCACTGTGGGTTAATCAAAGATAATGTCGATTTAGAAAAGGCAATGAGGAGAGTTTGGGAAATCGAAAATGTTGAATCTGAGACAATAAAAAATAAGGAAACGATAATTTGTGAGGAGCATTTTCAAAAATCATACTAGAGATAGTACGGGAAGATATATAGTATCTATGTCATTTAAAAGGGTCCAAATTGTTTAGGCCAGTCAAAAGATATTGCCCTTAAAAAATTAAATTCTTTATTGAATACATTAAAGCGTGAGCCTAACTATTTAAAAATTATATAGAGATTTTTTAAAAGAGTATAAAGAGCTAGGCCATATGCAAGAGGTAGATGAGAAAGAGGAGTGTGGAATGTATTTCATACCACATCTTGGTGTTTATCGTTCTGATAAAAAAACAAGTAAATTGAGAGTAGTTTTTAATGCGTCGAGTGCAACTACAAATGGTTATTCTTTAAATTCTCTACAATACAATGGGGGAGTTGCTCAAAATGACCTTTTTCAATAATGGTTCGCTTTAGACAGCACATATTTGCATTCATTGCGGATGTGCAAAAAATGTATCGAATGATTTGGATTAATCCAGATCAGCGTAAACTTCAGCGCATTCTGTGGAGAGAGAACATGGATGAACCAATAAAAACGTTTGAGTTGTCAACTGTGACCTATGGAACAACGAGTGCACCATTTTTTTAGCGACACGTACGCTAAAACAATTAGCCCTAGATGAAGCAGGGAATTTTCCATTAGGTCTTCAGTTGTGATGAGTGACATGTGCATTGATGATGTACTTACCGGTGCAGAGACCTTATTAGAAGCAAAAGAACTGAAAAATCAACCGATCAATATCTTCGCTAAAGGAAGTATGGTTTTGCATAAGTGGTGTGGAAATAATACGGAATTGATTGAGGTTTCCGAAAATTATGATTTTTCAGATTCATCAGAGATAAAAGTGTTGGGTGTTTAATTGGAACCCCAAGCATGATTGCTTCTCCTTCAGAGTAAAATAGACTTGCACGAATTAAATACCAAAACGGGATGTTTTTGTCAACCATCGCCAGGATATATGATCCTCTAGGTCTTTTAGGTCCTGTGGTGGCGAAGGCGAAAATCTTCCTTCAAAAATTATGGATGCTAAAGATTGATTGGACAGATTTGCTTCCAGATACAATCAATAGAGAATGGCGACAATTTGTCGAATCACTTCAGGTAGTAAATGACATCAACATCAATCGATGCATTGTGGTAGAGCAACCGGAAGTGATCGAGCTGCATGGATTCTCCGACGCGTCCCAGTCAGCATATGGAGCTGTCGTAAACTGCAAATCCATAACCTCAGATGGAAAGATGCTTGTGCATCTTATTGCCAGTAAATCCCGAGTTGCGCCTACCAAGCAAACAACGATTCCCAGACTTGAGCTATGTGCCGCTGTGCTGTTAGCAAAATTAGTGCATCGTGTCAAGCAAGCTTTAAAATTAAATGTGACTAATACTTTTCTTTGGAGTGACTCCATGATAGTTTTGTCATGGATAAGGAAGGAGTCATATCAACTAAAAACATTTGTGGCTAACAGGATTGCTACTATCCAGGAGATGACTTCCAGGGAACAATGGCGTTATGAGGCAACAGAGGGACAATCCTGCTGACTTCGTTTCCAGAGGAATGGATCCTCTAAAACTTAAAACCTGTGAGTTGTGGTGGAATGGTCCTAAATTTCTTATGAGCAACCAGTACCCACAACGACAAATTCCTGTTGCAGTGATCAAGGATCCAGGTGAACTTAAAAACTGTAGTGACTTTTCTAACTTTTTCTTGATTCTGCTACTAACTCTTTGTAAATAATTTACTTAACCTTAGTTGACTATTTTAAAATTATTCGTGTCTTAAGTTTTATTTGTAGACTTGTTTATAATTGTAAGAGCAAAAAAGAAAGCAAAGGAATTGGGCCTCCAGATTTAGGAGAATTAAAAAAGGATGAACAGCTTTTATTGAAATTAGTGCAAAAGGAAGAGTTTAAAGTAGAGATGAATGGTATTCAAAATTCTGCCATGGTACCTTCCAACAGTCGAGTAAAACACTCAATCCATTTATTGATAGTGAAGGGATTTTGAGAGTTGGAGGTCGATTGAGAAATAGTGATATTAATTATAACCAGAAATTTCCGATTATTTTGCCTTCGAAACATAAATTGACTTATTTAATAGTTGAGTATTTTCATAAAAAGTTTTTACATAGTGGTCCACAATCCTTGTTATATCAGATCAGGCAAAATTTTTGGATATTGAATGGCCGTAATATTTGTAGAAAAATTGTTCATAATTGTGTAATTTGTTGTAAGGCCAATCCTACTTGCACTGATCAAATAATGGCTGACTTGCCAAAGGATAGAGTTATCAAAAATTATCCATTCAATGCATCAGGTGTGGACTTCTGTGGCTCCTTTACATTAGGTATAAAGGCAGAGAAAAAGGTGTATATAACAAAATCTACGTTTGTATATTTATATGTTTTGTTTCTAAAGCTGTGCACTTAGATATTGTGACTGATTTAACCTCTAATGCATTTATTGCTACAATTTGCGTTTATATTTAGAAGAGGTAAATGTGCTAAGTTGTATTCTGATAATGCAACAAATTTTGTGGGTGCAAATATAGAACTTAAAAAATGTTTAATTTGGTGTGTAAACCTGATGAGGCACTTACAAGTTATATGGCCTCTGAAGGAATAGATTGAAATTCCTCCCCCTAGAGCCCCAAATTTTGGAGGTCTCTGGGAGGCAGGCGTTAAATCTTTTAAGTTCTATTTAAAGAGAGTAGTAGGTAACATTAGATTAACATATGAAGAGTTTCTGACCGTGATTATCCAAATAGAGGGATGTTAAATTCTCGTCCTCTTGTCCCATTATCTTCTGACTTAGATGATTTAAATGTATTGACTCCTTCTCATTTTTTTGATAGGTAGATCAATTACATCAATTGTTGAGCCTGATTTAACTAATTTAAATGAAAATAGGTTGGATAATTGGCAGAAAATTACAAAAATAATTCAATTAATTTGGAAAAGATGGAGTGTAGACTATCTAAATAGTTTGCAGCAGAGAAATAAGTGGCATTTCTGAGAAAAAGAATGCTAAAATTGGAGATATGGTTATAATAAAAGAGGATAATTTACCTTCATGTCAAAGGTCATTAGGTAGAATCAACAATATTTATCCAGGAAAGGATTCTAAAGTAAGAGTAGTGGAAGTCAAAACCACTAGAGGTATATTTAAGAGACCCATTTCGAAACTGTGCATTCTACCAATTGAAACAGTGTGTGTGTGTGAAGTAGCATATATAACCCTTCAGATAGTGATGTTGTGTGTAGAATAGTACTTTTTTAAAATTCTGTGTGATTTATCAATTGCTTTATACATTGTCTTCATTTGTATGCTGTTTTGTTTGTATTTTGAAGTATTGTATTTCTGTGTGTTATCTTTATGATTATGTTCTGTGTAAATCTTGCATGTTGAAAAACATTGCAAGGCCGGGCGGCATGTTTAGTGTACGTATGTAAATGTAGAGCGCCCTCTAGCGCTCAGAGTGTCGAACGAATCTGTGTAACCTCTGACTCCATCGAGTAAGGAGTCGAATCGAGAGAGAGCTGAGCTACAAGTAATAAAAACTACAGTCCACTGAGAGAGACCTTTTTCTTGAGTTTTACTTGTCATCCAACAGTTGGTAAATCACTTCTAAATTATATATTTCAAAAGTCCTGGGTTCAGGCTCTGTACAGAGGTCTGAGCTATATATAGGAAAAAACATTATTATTACAGAAGCACTTTCCATGAAAGAAGACTATTCGGAAAATAAATAATTCTATGTTCACATTTTTTGCCAAAATATTGCGTATTTAAATCATTTATAATCCTAATAAAAAATATTCTTCAAACAATTTCATACGTGTAATCTATTCTATGTGACCATAAATATTAAAAAATATTCGTTTGTACGCATTTGAAAAATCATGGTTCCGAGCGTAGTCGGTTAACTTAGTGCAAAGATAAAATTTTATATACAATCCATATTCTCTTAACTACAACTATGGATACATGTATGCAAAATAATTTCATTGACTTTAAAATAACGTCAGGTGCCTCCCTCTAGGGAGGAAACTGGGTTTAAAATTACCTGTGGCGATTGGTATCCGCCTTTAGAGCACCGCACAAAAAGTGATACCAGCTTTGTGTTCCAGATCTGCAATGGTTAATGATCAATCCACAGCTCATTAGAAATAAAATTTTAAAAAAAAAAAAACCTTTAAAATAATGTAGTTTTCTTTTAACTCAGTAATATTTTAAGTTAAAATCGTTATTACAAATTTTATAAACAATTCAATTCATTATACATTTCAATTCACTATAAAATAAAATAATTATATTCTAGCTTTCCAAGCAAAGAAGAAGAATATATCAAATAATATTTTGATACAAATGTTTTCGTAACATAATTTTTTCAAAATGGGTCCGAATGCTGTCTGGCGGTCGAAATGCTGGACAGGAGTCTGGCCCAGAACCGTCACTGTCTAAGAGTAGAATGAGAAGATAATACACAGAAAAATTACAAAAGCTAAACTTCTAGTAATTGTTTAGTAAGAAAAAATGAAAAAAAGTCATATAATTAGGTAAATAAACCTTGAAAGCTTTTTCTGAGGGCATATTATTAGAGACTTCATATAATTATAACGCAACCTAATTTTTAAAAGGCATTTCAAACATAAATTACACAACTGTTTAATAAATTTGCTCTATATCACATATTTCGTTAATAAAATATGAAGCTAACAGGTGTGTTCAATTTAATTTAATCAATTTTTTTCATGTCAAATTCACGAATTTTGGAGCAAATTTTTACTATCTGTACGAGTGTTATCCAATGTCGCAACCTTTAGTGAAAACAATGCATTATTAAAGCATTTAAAAATAAACAATATATAAACAGTACAAAGTTAATTGAATATTTTTATGATATATAAAGCTGTTAAATATACTTTTACTAGCGATACTCCACCAGCGGCCTGCCAGGTATTCCTGAGTGGCCTACTCATGGCCCCCATCGCACTAAGAAATTTTATTGTTTACGAATACTGTATTAAAAAATTTAGAGGAAAATTCTATCAATTAAATAATCAAATTATCGATTTTGCTGTCGGCTTTTTCTTTCCTTTTCAGTTCCTGTTAGGCCACAAACATTTTCTCGCGGCATGTCGAAAGTCATATGGATGGGTCATAAATCGAATGTCACAATCACGTTTCATCCTGACAATAGTGGACTATCCCTTGGAACACATGTAGCACCACCATGTGTTAAGGCTACAGTGGACAGTAAAAAAATTAATTTGTTACAAACGTGCCCTAAATTTTTACTGAATGTATGCAACTTAAAACTAAATCCCATATAAAAATTTGGTGGAAAAATTTAAAATTTTGTAACGACAATTTAAAATTTCAAAACGTTCCATACGTTTTGATTCTTTTAAATTCCATATTTTCACATGATTTAACTTCTTTAAGCAGTTCTTTACAAATTTATGCATACAATGTAATGCTTTATATGATAATTACAAAATACGGGTAAATGCAAATTTTTATATAAAAATTTCAAGAATTTTAATGACTTCAACATAAAAAACTTTAATTTCTTTCTTTCATACTCTCACTATTACTACAATGCATCCAAGAATTTATAAGTATACATTAGACGAATACTTTTGAAAGTTTTGCCGTAATTCGACAAAAAATTGCAACGCATGCAACATTTTGAATTTTGGTTTCGAGGCCAATTTTTGATTTTGAGAAAAAACTGCTTTTTTATTTTAAGGAAATTAACTTAGTATTTTTAAAGAAAATTAAAGATATAAATATAAATTTGAAATTGAAAAACATTAATATCATACAGATATAAGCTAGATGCAGAATATATATATGATTCTGCAATATTTATTGTAAATGCCATATTGACACGTGGTATAAACAATGATAAAAATTGAAGCAAGCTAGAACTTTTCTTATAATATCTGTAATTAATTAGCAGAATGTATTCCATTATTGTTTCATCTCAACCAGATAAATTATTATAAATTTCATTAATTATAATGAGTAAAAATAAAGTATTTTAGTACGATTAAATTACAAAAATTCAAAACAGTAACAAATTCAATTACACATAACAAGAAAACTGTTTGCTAAGTCTGATAAAAAATTTAAAAGCACCGGCACTTAGGCTACATCTGAATTGGAGGTGTTTTTCTTTTCATTTATTTTGTTTCGTATAAATATTCTGAGAAATGCGTCATTTATCTTGTTTTTCAACAACAGTCAAAGAAAAACTGTCATTTAAGCATCGATTATTATTAAGTGTCATTAGGCTCGTTCGATTCAAGTTATTTCACGCTTATGACCCAAATTGTGCTTTTCGATAGCATCCGTTACGGCTATTTCCAGACTCATTTTGGACAGGAATACCTCTTTTGAGCATTTTTGACAAACGCAGACTTTCATTGGAATTTTGCATCTTGCCTGCTACGCATCTTTCAAGAATGGTGTCTGAAGCTAAACGTTGATAAACAGGCATAATTTTTTCCACTACTTGTGGCTACAAGTAAGTTCTCATGGAACTGTGTGATCCTGGGGATTCACCTTTGGCAAAAGCTCTTTTATAGAAACACCAAGATGATTCCCCTTCAGGACACTTACTATGCGTAGGCGTTTTGTCAGTTGATGAGCGATGCATCAGGCTGACATATATAGCAGTTTTATTCTTTTTGGTATCAGGGACATTATCTTTTATTACCTTTCTGTAGTAATTTTGCAACTTTGTGATGTTTTTATCTGTAAGGCTTCCCTACTTACGCCCACAAGACTCACCTTTTCCACCTTCCACTATTTTAGTTTTTTGCGTAACGATGTGCCTAGCCTCTTCGCAATATGATTCAAGAACTCTTCCTTTTCGATTTTTACACCAGAACCATTTGTTTTATTGTCCGACAAAATTGAAAAGTTTTTGAGTCACCATTACTCAGCATGAAAAAAAAATCTCATTCGGCAATCACTAATTGATCGTCTCAAAATAATTATTGCAGTGTGCATCTCCATGGCTCCAGAAGTTCCATCAAAATTTTTTCACACTCATCCTCATGCCCTTTTTTGCCTTGTGTGAAATTCCGCACTATCGACTCCCATATCTCGACCAGTAACTACACAAATCTGACAGTATTTCGACAATACTCAAAGTGAAGGATAAGTCCAATAAGGACATCGATGCTTATTCCTAATCCTAGGTTAGATGTATGTCCTCGATTTTGCCAAGCACCGTCATATGACGCACTCACAACAAGGATTTACTGATTTTTTAGAGAATCATGAACTTTTACGTGAGCTTCTCTAGCTGCTTGAAGTGACATTTAGAGTATTTTTTCTTCACATCTTTGTTTTTCACGAATAAGTTCTGCATGCATTTGGCAAATGTTTTTTGGTCTATTGTAGGCATGTTGAGCACCGAAGCCCATAGGGAAAGGAAGATCTTAATGTTAAAATAACCTAAATCACCAGGAGGCGCTGGCATCGTGAGGAAAGTGAAAATTTTCTTCGTTACCAAAAGGGAAAAATTTCGTAAATTGTTTTCCAGTTTAGCATAGCGAGTGTGTCCGTGTCATTTTATTTTTAAAAGGGTATTTCCTTTGTATTTAGCTGTAAGTAATTTTCATTATTTAACGATTATTAATGAACATCAACATTGTTTTAAAAACTAATTTCATATATTGATTTTTTACAAAGTATTAATGAATAATTTAAATAAATAAAAAACCCGCGTATTTTCTTAGAACTTATGGATGAATTCAGATTGATTTATTTTCTTCGGCAAATCGAAGGCAATTCAATATGCATTTCAACAGGAACTAATTGAATTTAGTGTCAAACATGTAGCAATCTACTATCAAGAATATACAATCCATAGTAATAATGATTTTGTATTTCAGGTCAGTAGTGTGTCCTTTTATTTGAAAAGCAAATTTTCTTTGGTTAGCGGTAAGTATTTTTTTCATTATTTAACGATTATTATTTTTACATCAACATTGTTTAAAAATTAATTTCTTATTGCTTATTGCACAATAATGAATAATTTTCTTGTAAAATAAAAACCTCGTTTTGTTTAGGGTATGGATGAATTCAGATAGATATTAGTTTCAAAACATGCAGTTATTTTTAATCAAGATAATTTAATCCATTCTAATAGTAATTCTATTTTATCTTTTTTTCAGTATTAAAGGATAGTTGAAGGAATACTTTGTGAGTATCGAGAATAAATACTTATTTTTATTAAATAAATTTGTGTGTTTTCATTATCTATTGTTCTTTATTTTTAAAAATATATATATTACTAGTAAAATTTAGTAATGGATAGCTTTAATTGTGTTGAATGTGATAAGACCTTCTCTACTGTTTCGAACTTAAATCGACATGCAAAATTGATTCATAATAAGGTAAGTACAATTAAACAGGTAAGCTGTCTTCTTTGCAATGTAGAACTCATTTCTAAAAAGGCCTTGGATGATCACATTGATTTGGTACATAATATTACTATAGAAAAGGATACTGTACATTTTGACACTTTTCAAGTTGTGGAAAGAAAGCATTGAGAAGCAAACTAGTTCCCTGAATGTGAAGAATACTGGAAGTAAATCAGGGAAAACTGGTGGAAAAATAACCTACTTTTACTGTCATCGCAATAGTTTTTATAATGTAAGGGATATGAAGAGAAATATGAAAATAGCTGGTAGCAACAAGATTAATGGAAACTGCCCTTCAAAGATGAAAGTATATGAAGACATTGAAAGCAAAGTGATTGTGTGAATTCACAAAAACCCATGTAGGACATGGGATAGATTTGGGATGGATGAAAATAACTAGAGAAGAAAAAGAAGATATAGCGAAAAAAAAAACAAGAAAATAACATCCCTGTTGAAGCTATCTTGGATGATATTAGAAATTCTATTAATCAGAAACTAGAAAGAATCCATTTAATAACACGGCAAGATATAAAAATATTAAAGAAGAATACAATATAAGCTCTGATGGTATTTTGGATTCAAATGATGTTTTAAGTGTTAATAAGTGGGTTGAAGGCCTGAAAAACACAGAGCGAAGATTCTCCTATAGTTCTCTTCAAGGACCAGAACATTTTGACGAAAATTTATACCCTGGTATGAAAGCTGAAGATTTTCTTTTCTTGTAATTATGAATGCTTCGCAAAAAGATATGTTAAAATTTTATGGAAACGATACTATATGCTTGGATTTTACGCATGGAATGAATGCATATGGGTTTGATTTAGCGACACTATTAGTTTTGGATGATAAGAGAGAAGGATTTCCAGCAGCATTCATTTTAAGTAATCGACAAGATTCTACAGTGTAAACTCTGGCATTTGCAGCTTTTAAGGAACATACTTGTATTTCTCAAGAGTTTTGATGACAGATGATTCTGAATCTTTTTAATGCATGGAAGACAGTTTTTTGGCATTCCTGAGAAAAGACTATTGTGTACATGGCATGTAGATAGAAGTTGGAGACGTAGTATTGCCAGGTTGATAACGAGGAAAGAAATGCAAGTTGAAGCTTAAAAGATTGTCCGAAGTCTTTTAGTAGAAACAGATGAAGCAGTCTTCAATATAATGTTAAAAGAAGCACTGAAGATGTCTGATGAAAAGGAGGAAATGAAAGAATTTAAAATATATTTTGAACAAACCTACAGTAAGCTGAAGTGAAGTATGGGCATATTGTCACAGGAAGTGGTATGGAATAAATACCAACATGAATATTGAAAGTATGCATAGGACGATAAAGCACATGTTATCTCAAGGGGAAAAGTCAAGCAACTAGATAAGGCATTGTTTTGTCTAATGAAATTCGTAAGAGACAGAGTATTCGATCGATTTATTTCTTTGAGAAAGGTAAAGGTTTCTTCAAAAATATCTCAGCAGAGGAAAAGACATAAAGTGTGGCCAAAGTTTAACCAGCTTATGCATTGAAAATAATGAAGATGAATGGTCAGTTTGCTCCACAAGAGGTAAGGACATATATATTGTTAAAAAGAAATTTTACGTGCTCCAAAGAATGCACTTTGATGTGTAGGGAATGTAACCACTGTTTGCATAATTTTACATCTACATGCATTGATAATGCAGTTCAGTGGAATATGTGCAAACATATTCATTTTATTTGCAGCAAAAATTTGAATAAAATCAATAGTACCATATTAGAAAATACCATCCTTAGATTCACATGTAACAGATGAAGAAATGATTATTTGTGAAGAGATCGAAAAGTTTTGGAAAAAGCAGCACATGGGATAATTTGAGGGCCACATCTACATGGGCAGAGATTTCCCAAGGAAGAATTCTGAAAGGAGGCATGCAATTATTAAATAAAGTATCCCCAGAACAATATGATAACATTTTAACTCTTTTAAAAATAATGTCGATTCATCGCATTTATTTCCTGAAGCTAATCAAGAAATTGTATCAAGATCTTTGAATATGGAGCCGCCAAAAATAAAAGATAAAGACACAGAGATATGTTTCAACAAAAAGAAGACTTCTCAGGAAAAACTTCAACTACATTGAGAAACCTTACCCAAGAAGAA
>BMAU01002156.1:0-43959 GCA_019973935.1 Trichonephila clavipes | reverse complement strand
TTACGTTTTCTAACTATTACTTAACATGGCTAGTTAAGCAAAAGAACAAAAAGTGCTAGATAGTAAGTGTAACAGAGAATTTCAAATTTGACGAATCTGGAAATGTGGCAAAATTAGCGAAGGCGGCAAAACGGTGTGTGCTTTATGTTCTGGAATAGTGGTATACAGAACCGTTTGTGAAACGGCATTTTAAAACAAATCACAAATCCTCTTATTAAGGCGACACGGTACGATTCATTTCACCAAAATCAGTCAAAAATCTAATCTAATTTTTTTAGCCTAAATTATTCTTTATATACTTCTCTATAGCCTCACAAAATTTGAAAGCTTTAAACTTAAAAATGCAGATTTACGATAGCTTTTACGTTCGTTTTTATTCACATGCCTATGGCAAATCAAAACTTTAAAGGGACATATCTCAGAAAGATAAAATAACTACTTTGCCTTCATTTAAAATGTTATGGCTTTTTTTTCTATTGTGCGTAATGCTTTGAATTTTTTACCTATTGAGAATAGTACATGTAATATAAGTTGGTATGCATTTTTGAATCAAAGCAATACTTTTTTAAAAAAATAATTCTACTCAGAATTTTTATACATTTTTTAAAGAATTTTCAATAAACCAGTGTTTCTCAAACTGTGGGGCGCGCCCCCTATGGGGGCACGGAAACCTGTGGGAGGCACGGACGAATTGAAAATAAAAGGTTTAAAAAATTAATTTTTTGGAAGTAAAACAAAATACTGTCTGACTTAATAAAAAATACACATTTACACTGATATAATTTATTTTTATTATGTGGTGATCATCAAAAACAAAAGATTCCACTTCAAACGCTAATTAGCTATCTTTGATCCTATAACCAAATAAAAAAAGACATTTTGTTTGCTTTACTGTAGTCCCACGATGAGAGATTTTTTTTTATTACGTTTCTTTTAACCCCTAAAATACTACTTTTAATTATCATGTATTTGACCTTCAATATTACTGGTATGTTTCGCTCCGTCTCTTTTAGGAAAGTTGTAAATCATATTTTTCTATTGCTTTTTCCCCCATTTGAATGAGTTTTATGATATATGGATAAGCATATTGAGCACTTTAAAGGATTATTTGACCAAGATGTATTTTTATGAATATTCTGAAACACATAATGCATAATGAAAAAGGTGTTACATAATTATTTTTAGAACATGCTACACTTGCCCCATGAATAATTTTGTGGTTTTGATCGCTGTGTTGTACGACTTATTATGGTTTATATATGTAAATGAGCAGAATATAAAAAAAATGGGCATCTGTGATCTCTATTCAAGAAAAATTAATCTCATCAAGCATTTGAAGAACCTGCTGAAATGCATATTAATCAAGATAGCGAAAGTAAATATGAGAAAAGTGATAGACATGAAACGTTTGAGTTGAATTGAAATTTTCAAATGCTGCCTAAAGAACTCTATGAAGCCATAAAGGTAGCACTTCGCTTTCTCAAAAAGACAAGGAAGAAAAAGGTCAAAAGCTGTTTGTAGAGCATCCAACGACAGCAAAACTACAATAACGTGAACAAAATATGACAATTTTACTGGAAAATAACTTCCTGCTTTGTTTGCGAAAAGTTTCTGTGATTTTTGTCCTTTATTAAGGACACGTACATTTGGGACATTTTCTTTAGTTTTATAGGATTTTTTCTCAAAATATCAAAGAAAAATTGAAAAGTCCTTGAAAGTAGGTAAGTATATTTTCTCTTAATTAAATTATTCACTTGAATTGTGATTTTTATGGTGTATAGTAATAAAAAATTATAAAATAAATTATTCTTTTAAAACAAACTAAGAAACACGCTTTTATATTGAACCGAACTAAAAAGTAAAAAAAATAATATATATTACTGAAAAGTAACATATACAAAATTTAATACTTATCTTGTTAATTTGTACGGTTTATAATTATGATTCTACTGTAGCTTTAGCGCCAAAGTGCATTTCTATTGCATTCAATACACCATTATCTTGGGAGGGGGGCGCGATAAAAATTATGATTGAAAATTGGGTCGCCAGTAGGGAAAGTTTAAGAACCACTGCAATAAGCATTCATAAAATGAGGTGTTGTACATATACCAATCATATCGCAAAACCCATTCCAACTGTTGTTATACATAGTTTGACGTGCTTGTAAATTAAATTTCATGTATGTACGTAAATTTTTGTAGGAGGAGTAGCATTTTAAAATCATTTCACAAATTTTAATTTTTTCCTTAAAAAAATATATGGTTAGCTTTTTATGAAATTTGAGCACAAACTCTGTTTTACATAGTATACCCTCAATGCCCTGTATCTACCCTTACCGTTTGTACCATGGATTCGGAACCACCCTGTATACAAGATTATATTTGAGAAAAAATACAGATACCAGATAATTGTTTTAAAGATGTGATAGGACATTGCTTACACAGAAAAAGGGAAAAAAATACAGTAACGAATAAAACTCAATTTAAGAAAAATTATGCTTTCAGATTGTATCTTCCTTTGTAACTTACTCATTTTAAATTGATACAACTCCTTAATTCAACATTTTATTTCACCACAGTTAGAGAAAATCTCTTTGAGACAACGGGAACCTGATAGGATAAGTTTTGCTTTCTTAAAAAAAAAAAAAAGAAAATGATGAGATAAAATGAAGAGAAAATAAAAATTTCGAATCTTTTTTAAATTGTTTCTATTTTTCTCTAATGCCAGCATCAGGAGGTTGTAGAAATCAATTCATAGCGAAGAAAGTCCTCAATGAGCATTAGACTCTTCAATTTTTTTTTTTTATTACAGGAAGAATTTTCTTTATTTTTACCTGTTGACGAAATAAAAGTGTAAGTCCGTTATCGATTGCGTCTGAGCATCAGGTGCAATTTTTATTTTGAGATATTTTCTTTTAATGGTTCAGCAAAGGGGTTATACCAGAGCTAGCGAACCGGTATCACGCATGCCATTTATGGCCCGCGACACAGTATTTTGGGTACGCCAGCGATCAATAGGGCTTGCATTTTATTTCAAAATAACGAAGTTCACTATGAAGTATTACGAACAAACGCGAGTGATCGGTCGTGGGGTGGTGGGGAACACACCTGTTTCTTTTTGTCACTACAATTTTGCTTATGATGCTAAGTTTGTCTACGCATAGCATAGTCTATTTTATTAGTGCAACTTTTTTTAAAGTTAATTTGCGTTAAATTTACGTTTTCTAACTATTACTTAACATGGCTAGTTAAGCAAAAGAACAAAAAGTGCTAGATAGTAAGTGTAACAGAGAATTTCAAATTTGACGAATCTGGAAATGTGGCAAAATTAGCGAAGGCGGCAAAACGGTGTGTGCTTTATGTTCTGGAATAGTGGTATACAGAACCGTTTGTGAAACGGCATTTTAAAACAAATCACAAATCCTCTTATTAAGGCGACACGGTACGATTCATTTCACCAAAATCAGTCAAAAAATCTAATCTAATTTTTTTAGCCTAAATTATTCTTTATATACTTCTCTATAGCCTCACAAAATTTGAAAGCTTTAAACTTAAAAAATGCAGATTTACGATAGCTTTTACGTTCGTTTTTATTCACATGCCTATGGCAAATCAAAACTTTAAAGGGACATATCTCAGAAAGATAAAATAACTACTTTGCCTTCATTTAAAATGTTATGGCTTTTTTTCTATTGTGCGTAATGCTTTGAATTTTTTTTACCTATTGAGAATAGTACATGTAATATAAGTTGGTATGCATTTTTGAATCAAAGCAATACTTTTTTTAAAAAAAATAATTCTACTCAGAATTTTTATACATTTTTTAAAGAATTTTCAATAAGCCAGTGTTTCTCAAACTGTGGGGCGCGCCCCCTATGGGGGCACGGAAACCCTGTGGGAGGCACGAACGAATTGAAAATAAAAGGTGTAAAAAATTAATTTTTTGGAAGTAAAAAAAAATACTCTCTGACATAATAAAAAATACACATTTACACTGATATAATATATTTTTATTATGTGGTGATCATCAAAAATAAAAGATTCCACTTCAAACGCTAATTAGCTATCTTTGATCCTATAACCAAATAAAAAAAGACATTTTGTTTGCTTTACTGTAATCCCACGATGAGAGATTTTTTTTATTACGTTTCTTTTAACTCCTAAAATACTGCTTTTAATTATCATGTATTTGACCTTCAATATTACTGGTATGTTTCGCTCCGTCTCTTTTAGGAAAGTTGTAAATCATATTTTTCTATTGCTTTTTCCCCCATTTGAATGAGTTTTATGATATATGGATAAGCATATTGAGCACTTTAAAGGATTATTTGACCAAGATGTATTTTTATGAGTATTCTGAAACACATAATGCATAATGAAAAAGGTGTTACATAATTATTTTTAGAACATGCTACACTTCCCCCATGAATAATTTTGTGGTTTTGATCGCTGTGTTGTACGACTTATTATGGTTTATATATGTAAATGAGCAGAATATAAAAAAAATGGGCATCTGTGATCTCTATTCAAGAAAAATTAAACTCATCAAGCATTTGAAGAACCTGCTGAAATGCATATTAATCAAGATAGCGAAAGTAAATATGAGAAAAGTGATAGACATGAAACGTTTGAGTTGAATTGAAATTTTCAAATGCTGCCTAAAGAACTCTATGAAGCCATAAAGGTAGCACTTCGCTTTCTCAAAAAGACAAGGAAGAAAAAGATCAAAAGCTGTTTGTAGAGCATCCAACGACAGCAAAACTACAATAACGTGAACAAAATATGACAATTTTACTGGAAAATAACTTCCTGCTTTGTTTGCGAAAAGTTTCTGTGATTTTTGTCCTTTATTAAGGACACGTACATTTGGGACATTTTCTTTAGTTTTATAGGATTTTTTCTCAAAATATCAAAGAAAAATTGAAAAGTCCTTGAAAGTAGGTAAGTATATTTTCTCTTAATTAAATTATTCACTTGAATTGTGATTTTTATGGTGTATAGTAATGAAAAATTATAAATAAAATTATTCTTTTAAAACAAACTAAGAAACACGCTTTTATATTGAACCGAACTAAAAAGTAAAAAAAATAATATATATTACTGAAAAGTAACATATACAAAATTTAATACTTATCTTGTTAATTTGTACGGTTTATAATTATGATTCTACTGTAGCTTTAGCGCAAAAGTGCATTTCTATTGCATTCAATACACCATTATCTTGGGAGGGGGGCGCGATAAAAATTATGATTGAAAATTGGGTCGCCAGTAGGGAAAGTTTAAGAACCACTGCAATAAGCATTCATAAAATGAGGTGTTGTACGTATACCAATCATATCGCAAAACCCATTCCAACTGTTGTTATACATAGTTTGACGTGCTTGTAAATTAAATTTCATGTATGTACGTAAATTTTTGTAGGAGGAGTAGCATTTTAAAATCATTTCACAAATTTTAATTTTTTCCTTAAAAAAATATATGGTTAGCTTTTTATGAAATTTGAGCACAAACTCTGTTTTACATAGTATACCCTCAATGCCCTGTATCTACCCTTACCGTTTGTACCATGGATTCGGAACCACCCTGTATACAAGATTATATTTGAGAAAAAATACAGATACCAGATAATTGTTTTAAAGATGTGATAGGACATTGCTTACACAGAAAAAGGGAAAAAAATACAGTAACGAATAAAACTCAATTTAAGAAAAATTATGCTTTCAGATTGTATCTTCCTTTGTAACTTACTCATTTTAAATTGATACAACTCCTTAATTCAACATTTTATTTCACCACAGTTAGAGAAAATCTCTTTGAGACAACGGGAACCTGATAGGATAAGTTTTGCTTTCTTAAAGAAAAAAAAAGAAAATGATGAGAAAAAATGAAGAGAAAATAAAAATTTCGAATCTTTTAAATTGTTTCTATTTTTCTCTAATGCCAGCATCAGGAGGTTGTAGAAATCAATTCTTAGCAAAGAAAGTCTGGAATGAGCATTAGACTCTTCAATTTTTTTTTTATTACAGGAAGAATTTTCTTTATTTTTACCTGTTGACGAAATAAAAGTGTAAGTCCGTTATCGATTGCGTCTGAGCATCAGGTGCAATTTTTATTTTGAGATATTTTCTTTTAATGGTTCAGCAAAGGGGTTATACCAGAGCTAGCGAACCGGTATCACGCATGCCATTTATGGCCCGCGACACAGTATTTTGGGTACGCCAGCGATCAATAGGGCTTGCATTTTATTTCAAAATAACGAAGTTCACTATGAAGTATTACGAACAAACGCGAGTGATCGGTCGTGGGGTGGTGGGGAACACACCTGTTTCTTTTTGTCACTACAATTTTGCTTATGATGCTAAGTTTGTTTACGCATAGCATAGTCTATTTTATTAGTGCAACTTTTTTTAAAGTTAATTTGTGTTAAATTTACGTTTTCTAACTATTACTTAACATGGCTAGTTAAGCAAAAGAACAAAAAGTGCTAGATAGTAAGTGTAACAGAGAATTTCAAATTTGGCGAATCTGGAAATGTGGCAAAATTAGCGAAGGCGGCAAAACGGTGTGTGCTTTATGTTCTGGAATAGTGGTATACAGAACCGTTTGTGAAACGGCATTTTAAAACAAATCACAAATCCTCTTATTAAGGCGACACGGTACGATTCATTTCACCAAAATCAGTCAAAAAATCTAATCTAATTTTTTTAGCCTAAATTATTCTTTATATACTTCTCTATAGCCTCACAAAATTTGAAAGCTTTAAACTTAAAAAATGCAGAAAAACTTAAAAATGCTTTACGTTCGTTTTTATTCACATGCCTATGGCAAATCAAAACTTTAAAGGGACATATCTCAGAAAGATAAAATAACTACTTTGCCTTCATTTAAAATGTTAAGGCTTTTTTTCTATTGTGCGTAATGCTTTGAATTTTTTTTACCTATTGAGAATAGTACATGTAATATAAGTTGGTATGAATTTTTGAATCAAAGCAAAAAAAAAAAAATACTTATTTTTTAAAAAATAATTCAACTCAGAATTTTTATACATTTTTTAAAGAATTTTCAATAAACCAGTGTTTCTCAAACTGTGGGGCGCGCCCCCTATGGGGGCACGGAAACCTGTGGGAGGCACGGACGAATTGAAAATAAAAGGTTTAAAAAATTAATTTTTTGGAAGTAAAACAAAATACTGTCTGACTTAATAAAAAATACACATTTACACTGATATAATTTATTTTTATTATGTGGTGATCATCAAAAACAAAAGATTCCACTTCAAACGCTAATTAGCTATCTTTGATCCTATAACCAAATAAAAAAAGACATTTTGTTTGCTTTACTGTAGTCCCACGATGAGAGATTTTTTTTTATTACGTTTCTTTTAACCCCTAAAATACTACTTTTAATTATCATGTATTTGACCTTCAATATTACTGGTATGTTTCGCTCCGTCTCTTTTAGGAAAGTTGTAAATCATATTTTTCTATTGCTTTTTCCCCCATTTGAATGAGTTTTATGATATATGGATAAGCATATTGAGCACTTTAAAGGATTATTTGACATGATGTATTTTTATGAGTATTCTGAAACATATAATGCATAATGTAAAAGCTGTTACACAATTATTTTTAGAACATGCTACACTTCCCCCATGAACAATTTTGTGGTTTTGATCGCTGTGTTGTACGACTTATTATGGTTTATAAACGTAAATGAGCAGAATATTAAAAAAATGAGCATCTGTGATCTCTAGTCAAGAAAAATTAAACTCATCAAGCATTTGAAGAACCTGCTGAAATGCATATTAATCAAGATAGCGAAAGTAAATATGAGAAAAGTGATAGACATGAAACGTTTGAGTTGAATTGAAATTTTCAAATGCTGTCTAAAGAACTCCATGAAGCCATAAAGGTAGCACTTCGCTTTCTCAAAAAGCAAAGGAAGAAAAAGGTCAAAAGCTGTTTGTAGAGCATCCAACGACAGCAAAACTACAATAACGTGAACAAAATATGACAATTTTACTGGAAAATCACTCCCTGCTTTGTTTGCGAAAAGTTTCTGTGATTTTTGTCCTTTATTAAGGACACGTACATTTGGGACATTTTCTTTAGTTTTATAGGATTTTTTCTCAAAATATCAAAGAAAAATTGAAAAGTCCTTGAAAGTAGGTAAGTATATTTTCTCTTAATTAAATTATTCACTTGAATTGTGATTTTTATGGTGTATAGTAATAAAAAATTATAAAATAAATTATTCTTTTAAAACAAACTAAGAAACACGCTTTTATATTGAACCGAACTAAAAAGTAAAAAAAATAATATATATTACTGAAAAGTAACATATACAAAATTTAATACTTATCTTGTTAATTTGTACGGTTTATAATTATGATTCTACTGTAGCTTTAGCGCCAAAGTGCATTTCTATTGCATTCAATACACCATTATTTTGGGAGGGGGCGCGATAAAAATTATGATTGAAAATTGGGTCGCCAGTAGGGAAAGTTTAAGAACCACTGCAATAAGCATTCATAAAATGATGTGTTGTACGTATACCAATCATATCGCAAAACCCATACCAACTTTTGTTATACATAGTTTGACGTGCTTGTAAATTAAATTTCATGTGTGTACGTAAATTTTTGTAGGAGGAGTAGCATTTTAAAATCATTTCACAAATTTTAGTTTTTTTCCTTAAAAAAATATATGGTTAGCTTTTTATGAAATTTGAGCACAAACTCTGTTTTACATAGTATACACTCAATGCCCTGTATCTACCCTTACCGTTTGTACCATGAATTCGGAACCACCCTGTATACAAGATTATATTTGAGAAAAAATACAGATACCAGATAATTGTTTTAAAGATGTGATAGGACATTCCTTACACAGAAAAAGGGAAATAAATACAGTAACGAATAAAACTCAATTTAAGAAAAATTATGCTTTCAGATTGTATCTTCCTTTGTAACTTACTCATTTTAAATTGATACAACTCCTTAATTCAACATTTTATTTCACCACAGTTAGAGAAAATCTCTTTGAGACAACGGGAACATAATAGGATACGTTTGGCTTTCTTAAAAAAAAAAGAAAATGATGAGATAAAATGAAGAGAAAATAAAAATTTCGAATCTTTTTTAAATTGTTTCTATTTTTCTCTAATGCCAGCATCAGGAGGTTGTAGAAATCAATTCTTAGCAAAGAAAGTCTGGAATGAGCATTAGACTCTTCAATTTTTGTTTTTATTACAGGAAGAATTTTCTTTATTTTTACCTGTTGACGAAATAAAAGTGTAAGTCCGTTATCGATTGTGTCTGAGCATCAGGTGCAATTTTTATTTTGAGATATTTTTTTTTAATGGTTCAGCAACGGGGTTATACCAGAGCTAGCGAACCGGTATCACGCATGCCATTTATGGCCCGCGACACAGTATTTTGGGTACGCCAGCGATCAAAAGGGCTTGCATTTTATTTCAAAATAACGAAGTTCTCTATGAAGTATTACGAACAAACGCGAGTGATCGGTCGTGGGGTGGCGGGGAACACACCTGTTTCTTTTTGTCACTACAATTTTGCTTATGATGCTAAGTTTGTCTACGCATAGCATAGTCTATTTTATTAGTGCAACTTTTTTTAAAGTTAATTTGCGTTAAATTTACGTTTTCTAACTATTACTTAACATGGCTAGTTAAGCAAAAGAACAAAAAGTGCTAGATAGTAAGTGTAACAGAGAATTTCAAATTTGGCGAATCTGGAAATGTGGCAAAATTAGCGAAGGCGGCAAAACGGTGTGTGCTTTATGTTCTGGAATAGTGGTATACAGAACCGTTTGTGAAACGGCATTTTAAAACAAATCACAAATCCTCTTATTAAGGCGACACGGTACGATTCATTTCACCAAAATCAGTCAAAAAATCTAATCTAATTTTTTTAGCCTAAATTATTCTTTATATACTTCTCTATAGCCTCACAAAATTTGAAAGCTTTAAACTTAAAAAATGCAGAAAAACTTAAAAATGCTTTACGTTCGTTTTTATTCACATGCCTATGGCAAATCAAAACTTTAAAGGGACATATCTCAGAATGATAAAATAACTACTTTGCCTTCATTTAAAATGTTAAGGCTTTTTTTCTATTGTGCGTAATGCTTTGAATTTTTTTACCTATTGAGAATAGTACATGTAATATAAGTTGGTATGCATTTTTGAATCAAAGCAATACTTTTTTTTTTAAAAAAAAATAATTCTACTCAGAATTTTTATACATTTTTAAAGAATTTTCAATAAGCCAGTGTTTCTCAAACTGTGGGGCGCGCCCCCTATGGGGGCACGGAAACCTGTGGGAGGCACGAACGAATTGAAAATAAAAGGTTTAAAAAATTAATTTTTTGGAAGTAAAAAAAAATACTCTCTGACATAATAAAAAATACACATTTACACTGATATAATATATTTTTATTATGTGGTGATCATCAAAAATAAAAGATTCCACTTCAAACGCTAATTAGCTATCTTTGATCCTATAACCAAATAAAAAAAGACATTTTGTTTGCTTTACTGTAATCCCACGATGAGAGATTTTTTTTATTACGTTTCTTTTAACCCCTAAAATACTGCTTTTAATTATCATGTATTTGACCTTCAATATTACTGGTATGTTTCGCTCCGTCTCTTTTACGAAAGTTGTAAATCATATTTTTCTATTGCTTTTTTCCCCCATTTGAATGTGTTTTATGATATATGTATAATCATATTGAGCATTTTAAAGGATTATTTGACCAAGATGTATTTTTATGAGTATTCTGAAACACATAATGCATAATGAAAAAGGTGTTACACAATTATTTTTAGAACATGCTACACTTCCCCCATGAACAATTTTGTGGTTTTGATCGCTGTGTTGTACGACTTATTATGGTTTATAAATGTAAATGAGCAGAATATAAAAAAAATGGGCATCTGTGATCTCTATTCAAGAAAAATTAAACTCATCAAGCATTTGAAGAACCTGCTGAAATGCATATTAATCAAGATAGCGAAAGTAAATATGAGAAAAGTGATAGACATGAAACGTTTGAGTTGAATTGAAATTTTCAAATGCTGCCTAAAGAACTCTATGAAGCCATAAAGGTAGCACTTCGCTTTCTCAAAAAGACAAGGAAGAAAAAGGTCAAAAGCTGTTTGTAGAGCATCCAACGACAGCAAAACTACAATAACGTGAACAAAATATGACAATTTTACTGGAAAATAACTTCCTGCTTTGTTTGCGAAAAGTTTCTGTGATTTTTGTCCTTTACTAAGGACACGTACATTTGGGACATTTTCTTTAGTTTTATAGGATTTTTTCTCAAAATATCAAAGAAAAATTGAAAAGTCCTTGAAAGTAGGTAAGTATATTTTCTCTTAATTAAATTATTCACTTGAATTGTGATTTTTATCGTGTATAGTAATAAAAAATTATAAAATAAATTATAGTTTGAAAACAAACTAAGAAACACGCTTTTATATTGAACCGAACTAAAAAGTAAAAAAAATAATATATATTACTGAAAAGTAACATATACAAAATTTAATACTTATCTTGTTAATTTGTACGGTTTATAATTATGATTCTACTGTAGCTTTAGCGCCAAAGTGCATTTCTATTGCATTCAATACACCATTATTTTGGGAGGGGGGCGCGATAAAAATTATGATTGAAAATTGGGTCGCCAGTAGGGAAATTTTAAGAACCACTGCAATAAGCATTCATAAAATGAGGTGTTGTACGTATACCAATCATATCGCAAAACCCATACCAACTTTTGTTATACATAGTTTGACGTGCTTGTAAATTAAATTTCATGTGTGTACGTAAATTTTTGTAGGAGGAGTAACATTTTAAAATCATTTCACAAATTTTAATTTTTTCCTTAAAAAAATATATGGTTAGCTTTTTATGAAATTTGAGAACAAACTCTGTTTTACATAGTATAGACTCATAGGAAGCAACCCAAAAAATTTTTTACATCCTTAAATTAAAATTTTTTGCCTAAATCGAACCATGTCCCCTTAAAAAAGTGAAACAGCAAAAATAATTAATTGCTTAGAAAGCGTTTGGCAGATGACTCCTGTTCAGCTAACATTCCATAAGCTAAAAGTTATATTTTATAAACCTAATATAAGTTATTTTTCCTCCCCAATCTGCAACTACTGAAGTCACACTTTTGTTTACCTTAATTTAAAATACAACTAAAATTTTTACAATTATACAGTGCAAAAAGTATTTTTTCGTAGTAAATAAACAGTTTTGTATTGTATGTATTTAGTTTTATTATATATCTCTCCCAAACATCATCATCATCATCATTACAAGTATAAATTATTTGATGGAACGTTTCCTTAAACACCTCTTCAGAAAACAAGTAATGTAAATTTTTTTTAAGTCAAGTAATATTTTTGATGTGTAGCATCTTTTCTCTCGGTTGCTGGATATTTGTTGGGAATGATTTCGTGAAAAGGGACGGATGTGTGTAACAAAATGTGACGTAAGCGTGCGCTACTTGATTTGACCAATGAGAGTGCGTGGCTGTGTTGTTTCTCTACCTTCGCTTGGAGGTCCAACTCTAGTAGCCATCAAGCACTCGAGCGCTTGACTCTAAATCCATTAGTCAGGGAATTAAGTGCGGCAGAATGCTTATTTGAAAATGGACAAACAGTGATTTCGGTGGTCGTATACATTTCTTCGAATCAAACTGTTAAAAAAATTAAAGATTTCCTGCATTGTGTACTTTTACCACATAACGAAGGTGGTTCTGCTCTTTTAAAAAATTATCACTCGCTTTCGCTGATTTTGAGTGGTGATTTTAACTTTAACTTCAGTTTGCCAAAAGCTGAGCCGCTCATAGCTTTTATGTGAATGATGAACTCAAACTCGAAATGAACACAAATTAGAATGTTTCGACTGCTAACAGTGGTACTGTTATTGAAGTTGTTTTTCAACGGTTTTTAAATACTTTAAAATTGACCTCAGGACCGCAAGTAAAAATAGACAAGTCAATTAGACAGTTAATCTAACTTGCTGTCAATTAGACAGTTTATTAAAAATATTGCAACAAACTTCTTTCAAAATATTGATAATTCTAGTAATCTCTCGATCTTGGATATTGAAAAATATATACCTGATCCAAATTTCAACAGATCTAGAAATATTCAAATATTCTCTCAGACCCCCAGTGGAGGAAATATCTAAAAATTCACCGATAGCCATTGTTCATTGAAATTTTTAACACATTGCTGCCATCTATTGACTTATAAGGGAACAATTTCATTTCTACTTTCTAGAGTAATTGGTTGTCTCTCAATCTTTATTCAGACCTATTTGTCTTACATTTTTGCGCACATTTTTAGACTGTTTGTGATAAAAAACAGACAAATATTTTTTTTTTAAATTATCAGTTCAACAAATTGATATCTATTTTTTTTTCTATATTTACTTAAAATGCATTTAAAAGAAAAGCTCAGATAAAAAATAATTCATGAAAACTATCAAAATATATAATTTTTTTAAAGGAAAATTAAAAAAAAATTAAAGCATACTTCCATTCCAATTAATTAATATTCGAACAATACTTAAACTAATAAGTGATTATGACAAATATAGAAATAAGTTAATTTCGATCTCAATATTTTAAAATCTTTTGAAATTGTCTTCATAAAAATACCAAATCAAAACACCCACTTCTTTAAGAAAATGATTTCTTTAAAAAAGATCTGAAGATATAATCTGAACAATTCAGTAAGCGATGCATTATGAATCAAAAGTTGTATTATTTTATAATTAGAGTTTTTACAAAATACACTACTAGATGGTAGCACGGTACAATTTATAAATCTCAGCGGATCTTCCTTAAAAATTGTGTTTTTAAACTCCATCTCATTATGAACCGAGTAAGTTTCAATAATGCGGAGAAAAGTTTTTGAATGTGTGTTAACGAAAAAAATTTTGAAACTGCAGAAAGTTGGAAAAATCTTATTCTATTTCAAACCTTAGCAATGATTTTTAAAAATGCTCCACTATGGCGAACGATATTCAATTTTTTAAAATCCTGTCCACATGAAGAAAGATGACGTTTCATCTGGAGAAGGAAAAAAAGATGGAACAGTATGACATAAATTAAAGTTAAATTTCGAAAACGAAGTACAATGAAAAGGATCAAAAGAAATGGGGGAAACTCACCGAACTGAATTCGCATAATAATCATCATGCAATGTCCCTCTTTTCTGATCACCATAGTTCACAAAATGTTGATGTTATAGCCTAGTGGTCATGGTCACAAACTCGTGGTTGGCGTGTCATGAGTTCGAGCCCCAGTGCGGCTGAAGACCTGGAGACTGGGCTGATGAACAATAAATTTATCGTGGCTCCAAGTCCCCCCCCCCGACGTGGTGAGGGGATGGGTCCGCTCAGGTGTTGCCCCAGTCACTTAACCATGGCTCAAAACGACGAAGTTTGTAATAAATAGCTTACGCGTGATGTTAATAAATACTCACTCACCAGTTTATATTGAACAAGAAGGAAATATGTATTTCATACGTCGTTAAACAACTCTTAAAGTTTTTGTTGCAAAATTATTTGACTTTTTCCGTTTCTTTTGGGTGAGTGAATATTAACGTCGCACTGTTCAGCTACTCGAGGGCTTTAAGCGACGGACGTCGTAATTTTGAACCATGGTCAAGTGACGAGGACGCTGGCACTCCCTCTCTCCCAAATACCATACCACACCAACAGGAAGACATTTGAGCTCTCGACATATTTAAAGTGTATGGCTTCCCTACATGGCGGGTGTTCAGTAGAACTGGGGTCAAACTCTTGTGACACCGGACAAGATTCCGTTACCTTGACCACTAGGCTAGCTCATGTCAATCGAATAATACATCGTTGTTTTTTATTGCAATGAAAATAGTGATGGGGTTTATTTAAATTCTATACCTCTAAAAAAAACACCCTTTATATATATACTAGCAGTCCCGACAGACGTTGTCCTGTACAGACGTCTTAAATACGAAAATTGCAAACTTTTTTGAATAAGTTGTAAGAATCTTGACCGTTTTGATGAATTTTTTTACAACGAAAGTTATTACAATACCTGACACCCTCACATGTACAGTTACCACAATTCAAAGTATCGATTGCGTGTGAGTATTTACTTACACTCATGTCCTTAAATTAAGGATAATGAAGTTCGGGCAAAGAAAGAGACAGAAGCAAAACAAATTTGACTTATTTGTAAAGTCTATTTATTAAACAAAAGGTAAAGAGCAAAAAAGATGCTATATGTTTGACATAATTAATAAAAATTGCAATTTTTACTCCCTGGAGCAAATTTCAAAAAAGAACCTATTTACAAAAAACAGTATAACATGGTTGATTGATTGATTGAATATTAACTTTGCACTGTTTAGCTACACGAGGGCTTTTGGCGACGGACCACGTAATTTTGAACCTTGGTCAAGTGACGTGGACGACACCTGAGCTGCCACCCCCCTCTCCTAACTACCACACCACACCAACGGGAGGACGTTTCAGCTCTCGACAGACTTAACGTGCATCGCTGCCCTACATGGTGGGTCTTTAGTGGTACTGTGCTCGAACTCGTGACAAGGCAAGCCACGGTCCGATACCCATACCACTCGGCTACCACGGCCTCAGTATAACATGGTTAGTATGATGGTTAATACGGAGTATGTCTCCCGAACGATGCAATACAGGCCTTACAACGTCTAGGCATGCTGAGTATCAAATTATCAATCTGATCTTGGGGAATATTACACTACTCATCAAGCAATACCCTCCCAAGTTCCGGTAGACAAGTGGGAGGGTTTGACGGGCTGCAATTCGTCGCCCAAGCACATCCCACACAAGCTCTACTGGATTCAAGTCCGCTCAGTATGCTGGCCAACCCATACGGGTAATATTCTTCGATTGAAGGCATTCGTCTACAATGTTTGCATGGTGAGGACGGGCGTTGTCATCCATAAACAGAAATTCAGCACACATGGCGCCCCGAAACAAGCGTACATGTTATTCCAGAATGACATCCTGATAGATTTGGCTTGTCATGGTTCCAATTTGAGCATGCAGGTCAGTTCTGGAACCCCAAATACCCCCCCCCAAACGAGCAAACCTGCACCACCGAAACGTTGTCGTTCAATGTTGTTCTTTTGGTGGTAACGGGTACCTGACACTCACCGTATGAAAGTCCAGCGAGAATCAGACTGCAAGCTAAACCAGGACTCGTCGAAAAACATCACACAAGACCACTGTTGTGGTGTCCACAATGCATGCTCTCTACTCTAGGTTAATCGCAGGCGACAGTGAGTTGCGGTAAGTGGAGCACATCTGACAGGCTTACGAGCATGTAGACCAATGTGCCCTAAGCGTCTGAGCACGGTGTGCCTTGAAACTGCCGTATCGGTAGCTGAAGAGAGCTGACGAAAAAGGTCTGATGCTGTGCTCCGTCTGTTTCCTTTGGCTGTAACTGCCAAATACCGGTCCTCATTCGGCATTTAACTCGGGGGCGACCTGTGCTGTAACATCTACTTACATTACCATCATCTTGGAACCGTTGCCAAAGCCTGGAGATGACACTCTGGGTGATTCCAAGTTCCTCGGATACTTCCAGCTGGGTACGTCCACATTCCAGTCGTCCAACAATTAATTCTACCACGTAAAAAATCATCCAAATGCTTCCTTTATGTCATAACTGTGCGGTTATTGCACTGTAAGGCTTTTAAAGCGCTTGTGAATAATTTTACTTCGTTGCCACCATTCCTTATATACCCCTCTCTTACACTCTCGTCATTGTGACATACTATCAGCGCCATCTGGTGGTTTCCTGTAATTTGCATATTCTTTTTCAAGATGTGTGTGATAATTCTACAGGTGAAATTTTTATTTTAGAGTTCAATTTCTGTGTGATTCGGAATTATCCTTAATTTATGGACATTAGTGTACTATGAACTAAGTTGAATATAGAAGCTATTCTGAATAGAAACTTAAACTTGTTTTGATTAAAGGGTAAAAAAAATAAAACTCGAGCTATTTTCATAGCAGGTATATTTTTTAATGCACAAAAAATAAATTTATCGTAATGCCATTGAATGTACAATGTTTTTGGTTAATCCTTGAGGGGTATAAACAATCAAATGCGATGGTTTGCCAAACCTTGGACATGCATCATATAATTGGCCATGCAAAAAGGCAAGGGTTTTCTAAATCTAAGCCGCAAAATATCATTTTATGACATTGCGACTTATAATGGTCATAGCCAGTAGAGCACACAGGAATTTGTCAAGGGGGGAGGGGTCCTGGGTCGAAAGTTCAGCGTTCTTGTACCATGCTCCTTTTGATTTTGTCGATTTGGGGGAACAAAACACAGTAAAAAACTAATTTTTGAATAAATAGTTAGCATTAATTAATAAAATTAATCATAAATAGCAAGAAATTAATTAAATTTTACGTGCTATATACTTAGAATTATAATCAATCGGAAAAAAAATTCAAGGACTTTGGGGGGGTAGGACCCCCGCCCCCTTGTGTGCGCCACTGGTCATAGCAAATGCCAAGCAAATTAGAAATTGCAAACATTTGAATGGGTATGTGAGTCTGAAAGAATCATTGGGATCTGTGGTAGAAGTACAACTTTACCTTGAAATTTGCCGCTCAAAACAGTGGCCTCAAGAATGGTGCCCATGATTTTTTATGAACAATCGCGTGCCCTTACATATTTTTAGCGCCTTTTTAACTAATTGCGATATTGGGCAGAATTGTGAATTTAAAGCATTGTCGCGAATCCACTTGAACCCACATAAAAAATACCATCCAAATCGGTCCAGCCGTTTAGGAGGAATTCAATCACATACACACGCACAGAAGAATTATATACATAAAGATATATGCCGTATTGTGGCGAAATGATTAATTTTTCCGATTCTGTTATTATTTTTTGTATGATTTTGATAGAAAAATTAGATTTTAATTTTAAAAACGGCGAAAATATCGGAAAATTCTCCCCTCTTATTTTTTTTCTTGCCGCGCATTAGCGGAATAAACAGCACACAGGAGTAAAACAATTATGCGTTTTAAAGTTTTTAATTAATATCATTTTAACTAATTGCGATATTGGACCGAATTGTGGATCCAAACCATTCTCGAATTCACTTGAATCTACACACAAAAAAATGCCATCAAAATCGGTCCAGCCGTTCAGGAGGAGTTCAGTCACACACACAAGCACAGAAGAATTATATATATATACTAGTAAAACTGACAGACGTTGCCCTGTACACACATCTTAAATTCAAAAATGCCAAATCTTTATGAATAAGCTTTAACAATCTGAACCGTTTGGATGAAAATTCGTATTAAAAAGTTATTACAATATCTAACTTCATTACATATATGGTTATCACAATTATATCAATCGATAATATTCAGAAATAGTTTGAAATAATAAAATAAAATATAAGCAACGTTAAACCAAATTACATTGATTTTTTTTAAGCTGAAAAAGAAACGACACAATCAAATAAACATCCAGAAATGTTTTGAAATAATCAAATAAAATGTAAGCAAAACAAAAATGACTGTTGGCAAATTATCAAATTAAAATCCATTTGTTGAAAAAAAATGAGAAAATCACTTAAAAATTTAATCTTAAAAAAAATCTAAAACGAATATCGCGAAAAAAACTCTTCGTAGAGCACATCATTAGGAAATATAGTAATTATTTGCCAAGTTTTATACTTCTGAGTTGTTTAGATGTGAAACAAACACAAAAACTGTTTCTCTTATTAGTATAGATTTCCGATAAAAAATAATTTTAAACAAAAAAAAGTTTAATAATGTGTGTAATGAATTAGCTACACAAATAGATTTGTAGATTAGGATAATTGTTGATCAAGGCACGTGTAATTAATATATTTTTAACTAATTGCGATATAGGACCGAATTTTGAATCTAAACCATTCTCGAATCCACGGGAACAGGCAAAAAATTTCATCAAAATCGGTCCACCCGTTTAGGAGGAGTTTAGTCACATAACACACGCACAGAAGATTTATATATATAAAGATTTCGGGATAACTACTACACATAAAATAATAAATAACAGACGATTAATGAAATGGTGGATTCATCTAGAATAGTGATTCTCAGGGTTATCTATATCGACACCCAGGGGACTATGACGACCTGCAAGGTTACATTTCAGAAAATGCAAAGTCGAATACATAATTTCATAGAGAATTCGATACTGAATTCAATACAAAAAACCAAATGTTTGCAATACAAAAAAAAAATGTTAATCTTCAATAATTATCCATACTGGTGATAGCAGTGGGTTTTCAGTACTTCGTAGGTATCAGCATTTATTTTTTATTACAGCTTCACATCGATCTTTAATAGAGCTGACGATACTTTTAAGTTCTTCCTTCGTTGTCTCTAATATTTCTCTCTGCTGTATTTATTTTAAGCCTAAATTTTACAAGCAACGTCGTTCCTTTTATTATAATGGTGATTTAATGGAAACTTGGTTGGCTATAGAGCCAACTTGGCATCATTTCTGGCGAGTTTGAAACCATAAGACTGCTTCTGGAAATTCCTGGAGAATACCATGATCTTTGATGTAAGCGGAATTTTTCCTAAAAAGTGCGAGCAGACTATAAATAGGGAGTAGCTAGCCGAAACTGCGTTAGCCGAATTACTTTTACTATTGAAGACTCGCACAACTATTAGGACAATTCAGTGCTTGTGAATAATTACTAACATACTTGTATCTCAAACACTGATAGCTGTGTGTGAGCGCTGTAGGTGTGAAGGTGGAATTTACTTTTTATAAATGTTACTGTGTTGTATCCTGCATTTCTAAGGAATATTTTTCGACAATAAATTTTCATTGCTCCTGAAGAACGGTCCTGCTCTTTGAGACAGTTAGCATATAATCCTTAAACCCCGATCTGCGTAAAAATATCATAGTTTCATCGCACCATGTATCTTGTAATCATCTGTCGAATTAATGCGCTCCTTTGCCTACTGAAGTCTTCTTGCGTTACTGTAAATATAGAGATAAGGCTTTTTTTTTCATGGAATTCTACCTTTTAGTCTAACATCTGTTAACCTTCTCCTGATTATTCTTGAACTGACAGAAACACCACACACAGCATCATTCAAACCACTTCTGACGGCAGTTGGTGACATTTTTCTATCTTTCAGACAATATTTCTATTTTTCTGTCATCAACAGATGTGGTGCGCCTTTTTTTTCCGTATTTTCCTGCTATGTTTCTTATTGAATTTGTCTCCTGATATCGTAAACTAAAGATCCGGACTCCAGACGAAGTCACTGAACCAGCCCCCCCCACGTGTCTTGCAATTTCAGCGTAGGAAAGACCAATTTCTGGTCCTTTGTCTTGTCTATCTGGCCATCTCTAATCTAACATTCCTGTCTTGGGGTGTCCAATCTTCTATTTTATTTGTTGCCATTACTTCTTGACTAAATATTATTGTTGCTCTGGCCAGGAAACAGTCCTCATGTTAATCCTACTAAGATTGTGGCACCGTTTGAAAACTCTTACCGAATGAGGCGCCCATCAAATAAACGTGAACTAATTGGGGCTATAATTGTTTTATGGCATCTTGTAATAACGAAGGAAGAGCAAAAGCTAACATCAACTCAAAGAAACATCCCTGTTAGGTTGTAATAAAAAATATATATATAAATAAGGATACCTACTAAGTACTGATAACCCACTGCTGTCATCAGTAGCTAATACACAAAGTCGTTCACACTTTATGGAAAAGATTTTGTAATTTTTTTTCTCGTCTACATTTTGACATAAAACTTTGGCAACTTCAGAATACTCCTCTGCTAATGTTTTCTTTTAATTGGAATGTGAAAGAAAATATATTGAAAATGCTACTAAAATTGATAGATGACACGAAAGTTACGTGACTGCGCTTTCCAGGAAGATATATGCAAATCAAAACAAATAAAAAAGGGGTGTAAAAATCTCGATTATAGCATTTAAAAAAAATTACTTATAATATACTTAATTTGAAAAGAAAAAAAAACATCCGGCAGAAAGTATAACTGAAAACATGACCACGAAACTTCCTCCTAAGACTGTTTAAAATAAGGCAACTATCAAGGAAGTGAAGTCTCTGATCGAAATACGGAATGTCTTCTGGAATTGTAATTAAAATCATTCTTAATGATTTAAAGTTAAAGAAGGTGTTTAAACCTAAAGTTCGTCTCCTTGTTAAAAAAGAAAACGAATTATTACTGAAAGAAAAGGAAATTGTAGAAAATTATGTAAAAAACACCTAGCTGCTGAAAAAGGGAAATTTGGGGTAACACTCGATGCGATATGGGTATATTTAAGAGACTGTAGTAAAAGAAGATCGAATTTCTATTGCTCAACTGACGAGAATGACTTTACGAAATGTCAATCTACAGTGAAGTTCCCAAAGAGATTTATGATAATAGTTGCAGGATTTTCTAACAACGGCAAATTAAAAATTATCAAATAAAGCCAAAATTAGTTCACACTCTATTATAAACAAAATAATTAAGAACCAATTCTTAAAGAAGAAATTCAAGCCTTAGATGGAAAGGACATTGATAAAGTTGAACTTTATATGGACAAAGCTTCTACTCACACGCCTAAGTCGATCCCTGCTATTTAATAAAGAAAGCATCAGAAACAGAAATAAGGTGTATCTCATTAAATGAAATACTTGTGAAATCACCTGACGCTTCTCCAATGGACTTTCGTTTATTGAAAGGAGCCTTAGGAAAACGGCATGCAAAAACACTGAATGGGCTTTGGAAAACGGTTCAAGAGAAATGGAGTGAAATTGGCATGACAGCACTAAGAAAAAGTTTTTTTCTTTCATTGATAATTCCACCTAGAGCTATTGTGAAGAAATATGGCTTCATATAGAGGCTAATTGCTACAAAAAATACGGCATTTATGAATAAAAAATTAACCATTAAAATCGTTTCCATAAAGTGCGAACGACCTGTTTATATTGATAGTTATTGCAGGTTAATATTTTTTTGTATTGCGAATATTTGATTTATTTTGGATTCAATTCAGTATTAAGTTCTGTTTAAACTAACATAAACTGCTTTGCATTTTGTGAAACGTAACATTTTCTATAAACATCAACTTGAAAAAATTTTCCAAGTGTCCATAATTTTAGCCATCACCATATAAGTAAACTACACTGGTGTGCAAAAATTAAGGAAGAAGTCGAAAAATTAGCATATCAGCTGAACTAAAAGGCAGAGCGGACAGAAAGACCAATCAGGAGATTAAGTAAGGTGATGTACGGTAGCACATGCGCAGATATGCAGGTAGACGTAATGGGAGAGTGTCTGAGTAGTATAAAGCATGTTGTCGGTGTAAGATCAGTATTTCTGGCAAAGAGATTGTGCACGCCGTACAGCAGTTAAAATCACACCGAGTTGCTGCCTCAGCGAGAAATGGCGAATAATCAATCTCTTAGACGACATCTGGATGCTTTTACCCGAGGTCGAATCATTGGGAAGTTGGAGGAAGGCCGCAGTGTGACAAGTGTGGCTGCAGAGTTCGGAATTGCTCACAGCATCGTTTCACGACTTTGGAGACAATTTCAAACTAAAGGAACAGCTATCCGGGGGTTCAGTAGTGGTCGTCCACGATGAACCACACCCGCAGATGACCGGTACATTGTCTTACAGGCCAGAAGAAACAGGCGGCAGACAGCGGGAGAAATCGCTAGACACACGACACAGGTGACTGGACGACCGATATCGCGTTTTACCGTGGTCAGAAGACAGCACGGTGGTGGTCGGTTTGCACGACGTCCTGTACGGTGTGTACCTTTAACGCCTGCCCATCGGAAAAGGCGTTCTCTGTGGTGCCGGGAACATCGGAATTGGAGAGACAATGAATAGGGACGAGTACTGTTTACAGATGAGAGCAGATTCAGTTTGAGTAGCGATTCTCATCGCATACTCATCTGGAGAGAGCGGGGAAACCACAATCATCCCTTGAACATCATTGAAAGGGACAGGTATGGAGGTCGCGGTGTTCTCGTTTGAGGAGGCATCATGCTTGGTAGTCGTACAGACCTTCACATCTTCGACTCAGGTTCAGTCAACGGGACCCGTTATTGTAACGAGATTCTTCTTCCATATGTGCGTCTTTTTAGAGGCGCTATGGGTCTGCAGTTCATTTTCATGGACGACACAATGCACCATGTCATCGCACAGTAGCTGCCGAACAGCTCTTAGAGAGTGAGGATATTGAACGTATGGATTGGCCGGCACGATCTCCGGATCTCAATCCCATCGAGCATGTATGGGATTTTCCAGGCAGACGCTTGGCAGCTCGTACCTTACCACCAGTAACGATTCGGGAGCTTCGATTGGCGCTGCAAGCCGAATGGGCAGCAATGCCTTAACAACTCATTGACACCCTCATTCTCAGCATGGGCAGACGCTGTGAAACCTGCCTAGCAGTCAGGGGAGATCATATCCCCTACTAAAGACCGGATGTTTCTTGCTGGACACCCATCACAGGGATGTTTCGGCCTTCAGTCGCATTGCGCTCCATGCTACTTTTTCAATCAAGCTTCTTTTTATCCCTCTGATTTCTCTTTTAGTAAGTGTTGCTTACATATTACACATGTCCTTACGTATTGGGGATCTTACGGTATTAAATGTGTTGATTTGGAAAGCTTTTGTACAAAGTTATATTGAAAAAACCGTCTCGTCCTTAATTTTTGCACACCAGTGTATGTATTCAAAAATATCCAAATTATAATTTGATTTGTAACTGCTAACTGAAAATCAATGCAAATTTCTAAACGTTTGTTTCGCGAGATCGCTTTTGTGGAGTCAAATTATTGGCAAGGACTTCATATGAGCATTACTTCAATTTGCTCTTTTATCCCATTATTGCTGATATTGACACTACACCTGAACAACAGCTTTTTAAAATTATCATGCATTCAAATCCCACTGTGAGTGATATATTTAATATTGACTCAATCGTTGATTTTTAAAAATCTTTGGCTGTTGAAAATTTTTCCCAAAACTTACGTTTACTAATATTTATGTGTGAATTTAAGTATCCCTTCACAAAGTTAATGAAAAAGAATTTTTCGCGACAAAATTCTGTAAGCTGATAAACCTTCAAAAAATTGAAATGAGAAAGAGAGCTGCTATTATTCATTCCCTTGTAATATTCTTGCGACCGCTGTATATCATTGTTTCTGACACTTCGTCTGAAAGCTTTGACACATGTTTATCATAAAAGTGTGAAAATAAGACTTACCCGATATAACTTTTACCCGAAAAAAAGTCAGAGGATGACCAAAACCCATCAAGCTAGATCAACCAATGTGGTGAAATACTAGAAATTGTGTGGAACTCTTGAATCGAGTTTTACACATATCATAATCTGCTCTCATTTCTAACGAAAAGTACACCACAATTTTCTAGATTGCGAAGGCGCGCTTTCTCTTTGCAAAGATTTAACTATAAAGCAATGTTCTGTTTCAAAAGTGTACCGTGCAGACTTGACATCACGGATAGTGTGAACGCAAAAAAATAGGCTATAAATTATTATTTATTTAATTGTTTATCCAATGTCCATGCTTGGCTTCTTAACCATTTGACGCAGAGCCTCCCAGTACCAACTGTCAACGTCGTCAGTCGGGTATTCATCGAGTCCAGTGCATTGGAGCAGGTGGTCGCCATCCATCCTGACATGGCCACAGAACGAGCAAGCCTCGTCAGCAGCTAGGCCAATCCAGTGGACGTGCACTCCCGAAAAAGTCATGTCCGGTGGTTAAAGCTATTAAGAGCCTCGGCTCTCTCTCCAGGTGTCTCAGGATAGGACCCACACTTGCGAGGGTTTACCATGGCTTTCCAAGGCTGGTTTTTTTTAGTCAAGGCAGTATATTTGTCAATTTGTGTGGATATAATGCTCTTTGGAGGGTCAAGGGGATTTCCGGTTGAGATGGCTCGGCTCCCTGCTAAGCTTTTTAATCAGCTATCTCATTGCTGGGGATCCCAACATCACTTGGAACCCACTGTAAAGTCACAATCTAGCCATACGAAATGAACTCCACAATTTTAGTTCGGCACTGAATTGTGTTAAGGCAGTCAGTTGGTGTGTTACTGCTTAAGGCTGAAATTGCAGCTTGAGAATCGATGAAGACAACTTTTGAAGGAGCTAGGTCAGCATCTATTGTGTTGTAGTGGTTATAAATGAATGTACTAATTCTCTTTTTCAGTTTAAATTTTATATACGTGAAATTTTACCTTTAAATGTCATTTAGCTATAAACTTATAAATATTAAATGTATTATTTTAATATCCTTTTGTAATATAAATTTGAAATATTTTTAAATTCATTCTCAAAATATTAACGATTCGTTATTGAAGTTTAAAGATAATATATATTTTTTAAATGTGAAAATAAAATTCATGTGCGGGTCAAACATGAATGTAAATATATGGTAGCGTGGCAGAAAAACAAGTAGTCCTTACAGAAAGCGTTATGATTTTTCGTTGCATTTTGTACTACAAATAAATTCACAATTACAAAGGATACTAAATATCATCCTAAAAACCACGCATTGCATGTAATAAATTTATGAACATGCTGAGGTTGTCTGTAACACTTGTTTTCTCTTCTTTTCCTTTTTTGAGACGTTATTTTGAATTATTGGGCCATCAATATGTCTGATTTTCTTCAAGAGAAACACAAGTTTATCTATGATATCTTAAAATGATACTCATAAAGAATATTTTTATTCCTTTCCTATTTTATCTTTAACACAGAATGCGTTCCGAGATTCATGAAGTTCATAGCATCGTTCATTAGCAAAATCTTTCATCTTTTTGGATCAGGAAACTTGGTTCCAACATCCGATCGCTAGCTGTCACCTTAGTATAAATTTAAACACTAAACACATATTTTTTTTTTGATTTTCGTGTACAAGACGGAACTGATCTTTATTGTAGATCAGTGATGGTCAACTCTTTTGGGAAGAGTGCCCCTATTTAATGAAAAATGACCAAGCGTGCCACTACCAACAAATGTGGAAAAGTGAAAAAATTTTACTTATAAGCTTACATATTATGGGATTTTTACTCAAATAGCGCATTTTTTAATGCAAGGTTATGTAGTCGAAATTTAAAAATAATATGGTAAATAAGACGAAAGTACAAACCTGGGTTTTTTATTGTAATAAATTTTAACAAGTTCAATGGATTAGGTTAAGTATAAAATAAAAAAAAGTGTAACTCTTGAATAAAATTTAATTCTAAATATTTATTAAATGCCCAATTACTTGAGTACTTTTTGTGAATTACTACTTTTCCTTTACTAAGTCAATTATATTAGGATTAGCTCTTACAGATGCCTACAAAATTATTTTGTTAAAGCTGCACAACAGCTAGTTCTGTGTGACATCTATTTTATGTTCATAGCAGAAAACGTTTATTACCAACATATTTTAATCTAAATTTTGAGGGTTTTTTGCATGAGACAACTCCACTTCAATAAAATTGTTAAAAATGGTTATTTATTATCTTTCCGAAAATTCCTTAATTTTTCAGTAAGTCTTCACGTGCTACTGTAACAAATCCAAGTGGCACGCGTTGCCGTGGGTTGGCAGCCCCTGTTGTAGATAGTCTCTAAGCGAGGTGTGGCCAGCCTTTTGGCGGAGAGTGCCACCATCCGATAAAAAAAATCCTGCGTGCCACTTCCAACTTTTCCATTGGAAAAAAAAATGAAAAGGTCAAAAATTGTTCCTTACAGGCATATTCTTATTATGGAATTTTTTACTCGCATAGAATATTTTTTATGCAAGTCTTACAGAGAAATTAAGTAAAAAGATCAGCATTTTTTAATCATCATGAAAATCGTCAAAATAATTGAATATCCTGCAAAATGGATATTAATTTTTTAAATGTATCACAGCTCAAAGCATTACTATGATAGATAGTTACTGCATTAATGTGAAGTAAGTTAATCTTTTTTCTCCCAAATTAAAACGAAACACACACACAAGTAATATTAAAAAAAATTAAGTTACTTCCTACTTAGATCAACAAAGAAAAATTTTATTTTTGTTACTTTTAATTAAATAGTTTCAATTAATATAAAATCTTTAGTTTTGACCCAAATCGCTAAGAATGAAACCAACGTGGGGGTATATGTATTTCTTTAAATAATTCAATTCAGTTAATTTTAATTATAATTAAATTATAATATGGTCACACCCAAAAAAAACAATCGCGTTTTGAAAATTCCAGCTCAAATGAGCACTTTAAAATGAGAGAAAAAAAACTTTTCAAATTTTGATGCAAGTCACCAAAAAGGATGACAATATGTCTGTATTTGTAATTCTTTGAATAATTAGTTTTAATCAACTAGCTTTCATTAATCGTAATTAAATTACTGTATTGTCATCCACACACACAATAGTCGTGAAAATAAAATTTCATCTCAATTGAGCGCATTAAAATGTACTTTATTAACGATTGAAAATTTAAACAAGATAAATATATAGAGTGTGAGCTAATAGTAGGAATTGGAAAAGCAAAAGTTCTTTCACAAAAGATTATAAATGTGATCAATTAAATAAAATACAATCTTTTCCTTATAATAATAAATTTAAATTACTTAAATGTCACATAGTATCGGTAAGAAAAGCTTAAACCCATAGCCAATCTTATGTCTTGAGTAGCAGACACTCACTGGGCAAACTTCATTGTTTTCTTCCAAATATTTTAAAACACACTCCCTTAAATTCCAAAATCTCGCAAGCTCATTTCATTTCGAAAGCCAGCACACAGAGAAATGAAAGAGTATTTTCTACTTCAGAGGTTTCCGAAATTTTTTGTCTTATAGAACCCTTGTCATGTTTTTCGGTTTGGGGTTGACCCCTGCTTACCAAATATTGAATTTTTGCAAATTTACCAATTTAAATGTCCTTTTGACAACTGGTATAGATTTTACTTTAAAGATTTAAATTTGTAACTGAAGTGAAGTAGTCTTTCAAACTTAAGAACATGTTAATTAAAATTTAATCAATACATAAAATAACTGAGCAACAAACAAGTGCTTTTAAAGGGAGGAAAAAATCTGGTGCTTCAGTAACAATTTTTGAAAATTTGGAATCAATCGTGTTAGGTTTAACCCTAAATATCCTCGGTTAGTATTGTCCAGACCTTATTTCTCTTTTTCTTTTAGAGATTGGCAACCACAATGAAACTCCTTCTCACTAGGAAAAGAAATTAAAAATTTTCTCACAAAATTCCAAAATTCGTGATAAATAACAGATATGCCCTTTTAAAGCCGAAATTGCGGACATGATCCTTGTTTTAATCAAATTTATGCTGTCCCCTTGTAACTGGAAATTAACCTTATTAAATAAATAAAATCTGCTCTCCACTAAATTTTCTTTTAAACTTAAAATCATGATTTGGTTTAATGAGAGCCCCCATCATAGACCCCAATTTACATCTCATGGCCCTCCAAATTTTTTTCGCTGACGTGGACCCCTTTCAGGTCGTCATAAGACCCTGGAGGTCTATAGACCACACTTTGGGAATCTGTTGTACATTATAAATTCCTACCATAATTCAGTTAAGTATATTTTTAAAATAATTTTTCATGTTTTTTTGTCCGAGAGAGAGAGAGAGAAAGAGAGACAACCATACTTCAATAAAACTGTAAAAAAAATGGTATTGACTACTATCACTCCAAATTTTTTAATTTACTCAAAAAGTCTTCGCATGCCACGGTTACAACTCAGCTGTGCCACCCCTGCTCTAAGCCAATGCAAAGATACACTTTCCACTCTGGAAAAGTTGGATACCCACACTACTGAAATTTAAAATATCAACAATCAACTACTCTCAGGTTTATTTTATTTGTCCGGTTTTGTAACGGCCGAAAATTGTCAGAGGAAGATTTCATGTAATTTTATTATTCTCGGAAAAATCTTACTGCAACTGATTCCAGACAGGTATATTCACGCTATATAGCAAACAACTAACAAAAGTTGTAAGAAGCTTACGAGAAGCAAACATAGTTGCGCCACTGACTCCTACTCATCTCTCACCAAATCAAAAGTGGAAAACCATTGTCAAATCCTTTTCATATCCATTGCTTTTAATCCATGGTCAAGTGACGAGGATGACATCTGAGCTAGCGCCCGCTCTCCTAACTATGCAGCACACCAATGGGAGGACATTTCAGCTCTTGACAGTTTTAACTTGCCTACACGACGGGTCTTCAGCGGTACTAGGCTCGAACTCATGACACGCTGATCCTGAGCCCGTTTCCTTGACTACTAGGCTACCGCGGCCACACATACTCAGAGACATTGAAGCTTTATCAACCTCATGGTTAAAGGTGATACTAGATCTGCAAGCGGAATGCAGGACCTTTCCGAGTGGTTCATTGCCTTAACAAAATCGATTATTTAAGAACAATCCATTAAAAAATAAAAAATTATATCAATCCAGTAATCAAATATATAAATTTTGTTGCCAATGTCATGTTGGCACAAAATGCGAGATAATTTTTTTTCTTCTTTTTGTAATTGTGATGGATAGTGACAAATAACAGACAAGTAGCTACCATTTCACAAGTGAAACTAATTTCTTAATTAACCTTCATGCGCAAATATGTTTAGAATATATCTTGTTTTGGAGATATCTTGCCTATTTTTTAGAAAAAAAACATGGATTAAGAACTTGTTTGATTTGTGTAAAAATGTTATATTGAAAAAATATAATTTTGCTCGTCAATGTATCACTTAGCACAAATCTCTCAAATGTTCTTTTTCTTGACAATCTTTTTTAAAGCTAGATAATTTGGCTTTCTAAGAAAAATCTTTGCAATAACAAAATATTTTGTCGGTGTCACAAAACACAAAGGTAACAAAAGCATCATATAAAATTTGTTACATTACATATATTGATATCTGTATGAAATTGTAAAGGATTGACATAAATGGATACAGAAATTGTTAGTGTATTTCTGAAATTTTCTTCATTTTTAATGTTCTTGATCTTTGTGTCCCCGCCCCCATTGTTCCCAATGTTGCAGCCTGCATGAAATAGTTGCCATATATATGCGGCCCAGTGGAAAAAATTTTGAGTACTCTGTGATTTAAGGGATTTCTCTCAAAATTCCACATTTGAGATTCTGTGATAGCTGCCTTTTGTATCGGGATGAATTCCCAAAGCCACTGGGAGGTTATATGCAATTGGTCCTTATTTTAATTTAAGGTGAATACTTGGAGACTCAAAACTGACATCGTGAATTATCTGCTGGAGTGAAGGGATTACATGCAAGGATTGGCCATTGTTTTCTCCCCCTAACTTAATCTCATTACACCGTTCTCAAGGTGTCACACTGCAATGCTCTGTGATGATTACCTCAAGAAAAGCACGCAGTAAACTCTTCGAGATCTTTCTTCACATTTAACTTCGTACTTAAATTTTGGGAGTGAGTTGTAGTTCCAAAAAACAACCTTCCTAAAGAAATATTTAAATGGCCCATTAATGGATGATAAAGGTGACACACCCAGTTTCTTATTAAAAAAAACATCGTTTTCCTACAGTATATGTATATTAAAAGTAATTGAATAAGTTTTTCAGTCTGTGCAAAAAGGAAGAAATTTTTTTTTTAAACAACTGACATTTAATGAAAAGTGTTATTCATGATTTTACACATTAAATAAAACAAACTTTAAGTCTGAAGTTTTCATGCAAATTTCAGTTCCTGACTTCCTGTTTGCAAACAAACTTATGATGTAGCAAAATATTTAGCTTTCAAAAATTTAAAAGATTTTCCTAACATTTCACTATCAAAATATCTTTTAAAGCAGCAATGAACGGCAGTCATACATTTCAATTCACACAACTCTGCATGAACACATCTGGAAGAAACGAGAATATAAAAAGAAAACTAATGAATTATCGAAATAAAAATATATATCTTTAACACAAAAACAATTATGCCTCTTTTTTTACACTTGTTTCAAAACACCTTTTAGAAATACAGACAAATCACAAAATATTCATATTTAAAAGATTTTAACAAATACCCCTGATTTATGAATAATTTTTAGATTTTTTACATAAACTTACATTCATTTTTCATTTAATGTTACACAAAAATATAGTGCATATAACTTTAAAAATAAACTTTATTCCTTTAAAAACAAATAAATCCATATTTTACTATATTTTGTTTCCTCATTTGAAAATACATCAGTCATAATCAAATAAACAAAAAATTTAATTTTCCTAATTATCTTATTACAAGAATACAAAGCTAAGGATATGAAAAAAATATCACCAAGTCTCTATTAAAATACTGTAAAATATCCAGTTATACTGACTATTGGACTAATGCATTTGCAAGGGTTTGTGTTAATAATTTATTACAAAAGCATAAGTCATTACTATAAGTCCACAACTGAGATTCTTCATTGGTTTTAAAAATAAGAAACATGTTTTAACAATGCAGAGAACACAATATTGTACATTTCACATACATCAGACATTTTCCATGAATACAAAAATATATATTAAATGAGCAGTTTCAGAAAACTCATAGGCTTCACAAACATAAAGATTTTCCATTAGTATGAATATATAAATGTACTTTAAATTACTTTTTACAGAGAAAGTCTTGTTGCATATTTCACAAACGTAAGGCTTTTCCTTGGCATAAATATGCAGAAATGTACATTTAAATTACCACTCAGAGAGAAAGTGTTGTTGCGTATTTCACAAATATAAGGTTTTTCCTTTACATGAATACGTAAATGTTGTTTCTAAGTTAAGAGTTCAAAAGTATTGTTGCCTTTATTGTATATTGTTATTGAAAAGCCTTTGTTGTATATTGAACAAACATAAAGCTTTTCCTCCATTTGAATACACAAATGCTTTTTTGAATCAGTACTTCGATAGAAAGACTTGTTGCATATTTCTCAAATATGCAGCTTTTCTTTTGTATGAATAGGCAAATGGTTTTTTAAAGTACGACTTTGAGAGAAAGCCTTGCTGCATATTTCACAAACATGAAGCTTTTCCTTTGTATGAACACGTAAATGTGCTTTTAAATGACTGCGTCGAGAGAAAGCCTTGTTGCACATTTCACAAACGTAAGGCTTTTCTTTTGTATGAACACGTAAATGTGTTTTTAAATCACACCTTCGAGAGAAAGGCTTGTTGCATATTTCACAAACATAAGGCTTTTCCTTTGTATGAATACACATATGTTTTTTTAAATAGTAAGTTTGAGAGAATGCCTTGCTGCATATTTCACAAACATGAGGCTTTTCTTTGGTATGAATATGTAAATGGTTTTTTAAATCACTGCTTCGAGAAAAAGCCTTGCTGCATATTTCACAAACATGAGGCTTTTCCTTTGTATGAACACGTAAATGTGCTTTTAAACTACTGCTGTGAGAGAAAGCCATGTTGCACATTTCACAAACGTAAGGCTTTTCCTTTGTATGAACACGTAAATGAGTTTTTAAATCACTGCTTCGAGAGAAAGCCTTGTTGCATACTTCACAAACATAAGGCTTTTCCTTTGTATGAATACACATATGATGTACTTTTAAATGGCTAGTTCGAGAGAATGCCTTGCTGCATATTTCACAAACATGAGGCTTTTCCTTGGTATGAATACTTAAATGTGTTTTTAAATCGGAACTTCGAGAAAAAGACTTGTTGCACATTTCACATGCATAAGGCTTTTCCTTTGTATGAATGCATAAATGTGCTTTTAAAGCACAATTTAGAGTGAAAGTCTTGTTGCATATTTCACAAGCATAACGCTTTTCCTTGGTATGAACAACCATATGTGCTTTTAAATTACTGCTTTGAGAGAAAGCCTTGTTGCATATGTCACAAACATGGGGCTTTTCTTTGGTATGAATTAGTAAATGGATTTTCAAAGTACTGTTTTGAGTGAAAGCCTTCTTAAATATTTCACAAACATGAGGCTCTCTATTAGAAATAAATAGTCTTTATTTATCATAGAGAGAGGCCATTTTGATAATTTTACAAATACAAGATTTTTCTCAGATGAGACTACATAAATGTCTCTAAAATCTACAATGAAGACAATGGGTCTTGTACTCTTGTTCAGAATATCAAATTACAATTCTGCAAAAGAAAAAAATGACTTCTTGAATATCTTGTTGAATATGCAAGCAAAATTTTTAATTTACATTAAAATTTATGAAGAAAATTTGGCTGGATATCACAGTTTACCATAAAATTAAGAATCATCCAAGAAATTTTATTTTGATATTGGGCAAGTTTAGTTGGCTTTTAGATAGCCTTTTTGTTGAAAAGATCAAGATTTAAAACGTACATTAAATTATCATTACTAAAAATATACCAAAATAATATTTTATAATTACCACCTGGTCAACAAAAACATTATAAGGAACTAAAGGATTCAATATGAATACCTATTTGGAGAAGAAATCAAATGGGGTATGTATAGAATCATAGTTCTCAAAAATCAACATGCAAAATTTAAAAGGGAGGGGAAGTATTACACGGCCTTTTTATTTTATTTGTGTTAGATTATTAATCTCTTAACTGCCTTCGACGTACACAACCATCTAGCTCAACCGGTGTGTTGAGTACCCAAGACATATATATATATATATATATATGACTTTCTGTAACATAATTTTCTTTGTGCTGCTATCAGTAAAACTATTCTAAAGGCTTTTGAATGCAATAAAATAACCTTAAAAATTTTTACGAAAAATTTACTTAATTTAGAGAAAAATTTGCTTATTTGAATTTTCCTTTTCCCAAATACATTGAACACACGTACCTATGTTAAAAAATGGTGAAATTTAATCAGCAATAATGGGATTCATTTGAACTATTTTTGATTAAAATCAAAAAGAAAGTTATTGTGATGCACAACATATTTCTAACCATTATAATAGTACAGAGTGTTTTTTTCCAGGTATAGAAATTTAAAAAAGTTAGCATTACTTTCCAAGATGGCGACCAATTTAACAGCTGTCAAGTGATTTATTCTCAGTTTGGTTTGGCAATTCAGCATGAATAGACTCACGCCTGAATAACGCTTTCAAATTGTGCAATTTTATTTTGAAAATAATGGTCGATTTTCATAAGTGAATTTTGTTTAGCGATGAAGCACACTTCTGGTTCAATGGCTACGTCAACAAACAAAACTGCCGCATTTGGAGTGAAGCGAATCCACAAGTGTATGTTGAAACACCGTTACATCCAGAAAAACTGACTGTTTGGTGCGCTTTATGGGCTGGTGGAATCCTTCTTCAAAAACGATGAAGGCCACAACGTTACAGTCAATGGTGATCAGTATAGAGCCATGATTACTAACTTTTTCATTCCTGAATTGAACAATCATGATGTCCAGAAGCTGGGGTTCCAACAAGACGGCGCAACATGTCACACAGCTCGTGCCACAATCGATTTATTGACAGACACGTTTGGTGACCGCCTAATTTCACGTTTTGGACCTGTGAATTGGCCTCCAAGATCTTGTGATTTAACACTGCTAGACTATTTTTTGTGGGGCTATGTAAAGTCATTGGTCTATGCAGATAAGCCACAAACGCTCGACCATTTGGAAGACAACATTCGCCGTGTTATTGCCGATATATGGCCACTAATGTTGGAAAAAGTCATCGAAAATTGGACGTCCAGATTGGACTACATCTGAACCAGCCGTGGCAGTCCTATGCCAGAAATCATATTTAAAATGTAATGCCTCAAGATTATCTTTCGAATAAAAAAAATTTATGTCAATCAAGTAATACGTCGTTGTTTTATTGCAATTTAAAGTTCTATACCTCTCAAAAAAACACCCTTTATATCACACACAGAAGATTTTTAAAATTACAAAGATATTTCAATAAAGAGAATTTTTAAAATTTTTCTAAGGTTTTAAATTTAGAAAAAACTACCCAACGTTTGTTTGACATTTTTCTATGAACAGAATAATATACATAGAATAATTCATGCGATAATTAGCAAACATGGTTACAAGAAGAAAATAGATACATTGATATTTTATCACTGAATAAACTTAATAACTTTACCTAGGGAATGAAGAGGCCACATGACAGTAAAACAGTCATAGTTGCAACATTCTCATATTTTAAAAGTTGAATCACAGTCAACCACAGTGAGTTTTTATCCAAGTTTGAAGGCCTATAGGAAATAGCTCTCACCTTGCTTCAAAGAGTGATGTATATAAGTAATCTATGAATTAAGAAAATAAAATATGTTATTTGATTATATTAGGCTTATCTTGGTTTCAATGGTAATTTCAATCAGGAAAAGTGAAATATTCTTTAATGCTTTTTCAAATTCCATTTTATGGCATTTTTAAATACCTACTTTATTCTTGATAAGCACTGTAGTAAAAGGTGATGGACCTCAAAAATACAACTATGCTTAAATGATAAATGCAATTTCTCACCTGTATATCAAAGGCCAATTTCAATCAATAAGCAACACACATTATAGGAATCAGAGCAAGTAATTCATTTATTATTGTTGAAATACAATTCCAAAAATTAAGCTCCCTAGAAAGAGTAACATTCAAAATTACTTCAGGGGTCATCATATTAATGGCTTATAATAACACAGGTGTGCTTAAGCGAATAAAATTGTTTTTTTTTATGCTTTACAGCCACCTTTTAAATGTAATATTTTCATTGAAAAGGAAAGAAAAATGTTTAATTCCATTATACTCTGAAGGGAAAATAAAATTTTTAATGTTACTCTGCAACATTACTTCTTATACTAAAAAATTAATCACCTTATTTGCATAGGCTTTACATTGTTTTATTTGTCCAATTACACTGTGAAAAAAATGATACTGCTTCTTGCAATAAAAGTACACAAACCTGAATGATTTTAAAGTGCTGAACAAGAATATTAAAACAAAGCAGATGGGATCTTGTTGCAGAGATATTTGTGTTATAAAGGTGATGAGGTAATGCAATAGATACAAAGGTGCTGATATAATGCAATAGATATAAAGGTGCTGATATAATGCAATAGATATAAAGGTGCTGATATAATGCAATAGATATAAAGGTGCTGATATAATGCAATAGATGCCTTATAATAAATAACATTTCATTATTTTATACTTTATTTTTAATATATTTAAATAAATCACCCCATATACATCACATTAATGTTTTAACACCATAGTAAAATACTACCTTAATAAATTAGAACTTAATAAGAAAAATACATGCTTATGAAAAATGATTATGTCATATAGCATCACCTCTGAAGCATTTATCGAATATCCTAACACAGAGGTGGAGAACCTTTTTGCATAGGTTGATGTACCTATAAATGCAACTTTTATAAAATTATTATACTTTTTGTATTAACAAAAGTTACGTAAAAACATTTTTAAGTCAAATAAAAATTTTATTTTACTCTTTATTGAATAGTATATAAATATGTATATACATATGACAGAATCACAACATTAAGTGGTAATCAATTTTTATTAATTACCACTTAATTAATTAAAGTGATTATTTTTATTATCATTAAAGTGTCGTGTACGAGGTAAGTAAATTTAAGTAACGAGACTGGTATAGCGTAATGTTTGATCTGACAACACTGGGGAGGTGGGACATAGAGGAGAGGTAGGTAAAAATGTGATGCATCATCAGTATGAGTTCGAAGTTGTTGAGTCAAGTTAATTGTCTGTAGTGATTTGTTTAGTGAAACAGGTTTTTCTTATGTGTTCTGAAATGAGTGACAATTCCAAGCAACGATGTGCTATCAAGTTTTGCTTCAGACTTGGACACAATGCAACGACAACATTTGCAAAACTTCAGAAAGCCTACGGAGACAGTCTTTTGTCAAGGGTCCAGGTTTTTGGTGGTTTAAGGCATTTTAAGAAGGAAGAGAGTCAATTGAAGATGAACCTCGCAGCGGAAGGCCCTCAGTTTCAAAAACCGCTGAAAATGTCATAAGAGTCTGGGATCTTGTGCGTTCAGATCGTCACTTGACAGTCAGAATGATTGGAGAAGAGTTGAATTTAAATCACGGTTTTGACCAATGAATTGAAGATGAGAAAGCTCTGTGCCATAATGGTTCCAAAAAACCTTTCTCAGTGAACCGTTTCTTGGCAAGTAAGAACATTCCTGTTGCTCCTCAGCCCCCTTATTCGCCCGACTTGAGTCCTTGTGACTTTTTCCTCTTTCCGAAACTGAAGAGTCACCACAAGGGACATCATTTTGGGACAAAGGAATACATTCAAATGGCTGTAACTGACCAGCTGAAGGCTGTTCCAATATCCGAGTTCCACCAGTGCTATGAGGAGTGGAAGATGCGTTTCCAGCGCTGTGTGGCTTCAGAAGGCAGTTACGTTGAAAGAGACAATGAATAGTAAGTTTATTGGAATAAACAAGTGAAAAAAATCAGTCTCATTATTTAATTTACATACCTCCTATATAAAATTTCAGTTCAACTGAATGCTAAAACATGAGAAAAAACCTTTTCAAGTTTTGACACAAGTCACTTAAGTCGCCAACATGGCTGTATTTGCAATTCTTTAAACAATTAATTTTAATCAATATATTTTTATTAATTATAATTAAATTATTGTATTGTCATCCAAAATGAGATCATGCACATAAAATTTCAGCTCCATTGAGCACTTTAAAATGTATTTTATTAATGATTGAAAATTCCAAGATAAATAAATAAACAAATATATGGAGAGAGTGAGTTAATAGTAGGAATTGAAAAATTAAATCCTTCATTTACTATTTGACATGAAAAGTTACAACAGAAAATATTTTTGTATTTACAAAAGTGTAACACATTTTGGGTTCACTCCTAGGAGAGCCCACACCCTTGGTAACCCTACTTTTAAACGCTATACATGGCAACCCTAACTATTTCTAGCATTTTCGTATTTTATGGGCATGCATTTCGAATTTCATTTTGTCGTTGGACTCCGGGCTGTCTGCGTGTGTGAGGGAATATACTTTAGAATTTTTTACATTGTTAAATGCGAAAGGTAAGAAAGAATTGATTGAATGGTGTAGGAAGGAAGGATTGATTGCTTCGAGTTATGAATGTCCTAAATGTAATGATCGGCAATAAAACGCTTTCTTCGAAATCGTACTAGCCACGCCGAATGTATGTTTTCGACCATTACCTCGCAGAATAAATATGGCGGCGCTCACACAATCATTCGCTTAGTGATGAGACCTTTAAGGCTTTTTTAAAATCTGTTGTTACGCTGTTTCCTCCACTCGAAAAAGATCAGCAGTAAGAAATAAGTGCTGTTTTTATATTTTTTTATTTTAAATGTTTAATTTCCGTACGGTTTACATATATTTTCATTACGCATCCACCTTATCCCACTATATTCCCTTGCCGCCATTGTCGGTTTCGCTTGGCGCCATCTTGTTCTGGCTTGGCACTTTTTTCAGTTTGTCGCCAAGGGGGTGTGGGCTCTCCTAGGATTTTATCCACATTTTGTTAAAACAAAATATTTTTTTCTAAAATTATTAAAATTCATAGATACTGCAATAATTTTAAAATTTCAATGTTGGTATTTTTACTAATCGAAGCATAGATAAATTTAATGAGTTATATATATATATATACATATTTGTGTACCACTTCAAAGAAAGATATCAAAGTAGAATAGTTTTTTAATAATTTTAACATTATAAAGAAATATAATAGAAAAATATAACTCTGACATAGGAATAACTCCTATAATAATTTTAAAATCCCCATTGGAAAATACATACATTCATGCTGTCCTTTATTTGAAAATTGCTGCAATCTATATAATTAATAAAAGTGTTAACTTTTAAGACGGCTGCAAAAGAAATTTATAGAGGTCGGGTTTCCCACCTCTGTAATCACATATCATCTACTATGCGACTAGTCATCTGACATGGCAAAGGGCTCACAATTCCTGGGCCTCCTAAGTTTAACATTTATTAGAACAGAATTAATTTGGAATATCTCGCACCATACCATATGTTTCCCTGATTCAGAAACAGCTGGCAGGTGCAGCCATCTAATAAGGGAAAATCTCCACAAAAACTGTCCTTTACATTACTCCCTGGCCAGTAACAAAGTTACGATACATAAAAAATAATATGGCAGGAACAGTTTAGACTTATTGAACAGATTACAAACTTATCTTATACAATAACATTTTAACGTTGATCATTTATCTAAACTTCTTAGACATTTCTAAGTCAAACATACACTGAATATATATGTTCTAACATCTTGCAGAATACACATTTACTTATGTTATTTATGCACGCCACTTCCATCTATACATTTTTAAAATTCAACTTTTTGTAGTAGAAACGAATAATTTCATTTTTATCATTGTACTTTTACCTTTTACAAGTTACCAAAACTCTCTAAAGAGTACACAAGAATTTCAAATTTTAGTATAGTAATACTATATACATGGAAAAATCATACACACAAATAAAATACTATATATACACCTATTATAATCAATGATAAGTTATTATAGCATGATCCTTTAACAAATATATAAAAAAAATAAATCAGTCACCAGTTATTAGGTGCTTGTTTAGTAGCAATCTAATAAATACTCAGCGTGTTGAGTTTTCAAATTCATAATTCAAACTTTATAACTACTGGAAATTTTATTATACTTATCCATTCGACACCGTCGGCTAAATAAGTAAAAAAGAACGTACAAAAATGCCATGTTTCACAAAAAATACAGTTTCGCTACAGTTAAACATATGTATAATCGATAGATGTACACAAGTTAAATGTAAAACTGAAATATAAATTTTGATAATCATTTAAAAAATTAACAGTAATTAAGTGCATTTATGTAAAATAAGTTTAAAGTTTATTATTTAAATTTAACATTTATTAGAATAGAATTAATTTGGACTATCTCGCACCATACAATTTGTTAGTCTAATACAGCGCTGTCCAACACTGACTCTTTTTAAAAAAAAATTTGAAATATCAGATTTTTAAAGTTTTTTCATTTTGAAATTTATTTGAGGGGAAATTTTTATATATATATATATATATATATATATATATATATATATATGATGCATTTGTTGTCTGTTCCCTTATAACTCAAGATCCAGACAACCAAATAACGTGAAATTTGGTACACGTACACAACATCACATGGGGAAGGTACTTAAATAGGTTTCGCGTTGGTAATTCTTTCTAAATTGTTTAAAATTTAATTTTTAAGTGATTTTCCTGTGTTATGATGTCATATGATGTCACGTTTCTCACTAAAAGGAAAATTTATACTTTACACGCAGTTTTTCAAGATCATTACATATTTTTACTATAGCTATGTTTATCGGTTGGAATATTTATTCAATTTTTCTATTCTTTGATATTTAATTAGGATTATTTTTCAAATAAATCATTTTTTTAAGGATTATTCTTTTAACAACTAAAATTTTCTTTTATTGTTTTCGCAACATTTAGGTATAATCGCGGCGTAACGTTAAATAAAGAGCACTTTTTGAGTTCCTCACACCTCAGGCATTCCTCTTCGGCACGGTCAAAGGAAAACAGGTTGCTTGTCATTAGTTGATGTGCAATCACGTCATTATTCTGGGTTGCCTGGTTTGGCGTTATAGTATTTTTCTATACCCTAGTGCAGGGATGGCGAACCAGTGGCACGCGTGCCAGTGATGGCACGTGACACAATAATTTTGGCACGACAGTGATCAAAATGGTTTGCATCTTATTTTTCAAAATTTTAAAGTTCAATATAAAGTATTACTAACAAACGCGAGTGATCGGGAAGCTCACTTGCTTATGATGTAAAGTTGTGTCTACGCATTAAAATTTACCTGTGTTATATTTACAATTTTTAACTGTTGTTTAACATGGCTAGTTCAGCAAAAGAACACAAGGTGAAAGTTAGTAAGTGTAAAAGAGAATTTCAAATTTGGTGGACCGAGAAACATAAGATTATTAGTAAAGGCGACAAAGCGGTATGTGTTTTATGTGTTCTGGAATAGTGGTATGCAGAACATCGTCTATAAAAATCTATTTTGAAACAAATCCCAAACTTTCTTGTCAAAAAAAGTGAACCACAGCAAAAATAATTAATTGCTAAGAAACCGTTTGGCGGATGACTCAAATTCAGCATGTATTCTACAAAAAATAACATCTTGCAACTCTAGTATATGTTATTTGTCATCCTATCTGCAACAATAGAAGTCACACTAATGTTACTTTAATTTGAATTACACGAATAACTAAAACATTTATAACTATACAGCGCAAAAAAAGTATTTTTTTCGTTGTAAATAGTTTGTGTTATTCGTATTTAGTTTTATTTTCCCAATAATCACGTCTAAGTTGTTTTAAGGCACGTCTATGCGTCATTAGACACTTCTTTGGAAAAAATGGCACGTTGATCCATAAAGGTTCGCCACCCCTGCCCTAGTGATTCATTGAAACATAAAAGTTTTGTCCCCATTAGGGAGATTGTTTTTCAGGCAGTTTTTACTTCCGTGTCTTGAGTATGTTTTTCAGGCAGTTTTTACTTCTGTGTCTTGAGTATAATAGTTAAATTCCCTTGCGTATGAAATTTTCACTGTAAAATAACAATCTGTTCTTTTTTTTCATTCATGTAAATCAAAATATTTTTAATGGATTCAATTTTGAAGAAGAAATATAAAGGGTGTTTTTTTAGAGGTATAGAACTTTAAATTGCAATAAAACAACGATGTATTATTCGATTGACATGAATTTTTTTTATTCGAAAGATAATCTTGACTCATTACATTTTAAATATGAAATCTGTCATAGGACTTCCACGGCTGGCTCGGATGTAGTCCAATCTGAACGTCCATTTTTCGATGACTTTTTCCAACATTTGTGGCCGTATATCGGCGAATGTTGTCTTCCAAATGGTCAAGCGTTCGTGGCTTATCCGCATAGACCAATGACTTTACATTGCCCCACAAAATATAGTCTAGCGGTGTTAAATCACAAGATTTTGGAGGCCAATTCACAGGTCCAAAACGTGAAATTAGGCGGTCACCAAACGTGTCTGTCAATAAATCGATTGTGGCACGAGCTGTGTGACATGTTGCGCCGTCTTGTTGGAACCACAGCTCCTGGACATCATGATTGTTCAATTCAGGAATGAAAAAGTTAGTAATCATGGCTCTACCGATTACCATTGACTGTAACGTTGTGGCCTTCATCGTTTTTGAAGAAGGATTCCAACAGCCCATAAAGCGCACCAAACAGTCAGTTTTTCTGGATGTAACGGTGTTTCGACATACACTTGTGGATTAGCTTCACTCCAAATGCGGCAGTTTTGTTTGTTGACGTAGCCATTCAACCAGAAGTGCGCTTCATCGATAAACAAAATTCGCTTATGAAAATCAACCATTATTTTCGAAATAAAATTGCACAATTTGAAAGCGTTGTTCAGGCGTGAGTCTATTCATGATGAATTGCCAAACCAAACTGAGAATAAATCACTTGACAGCTGTTAAATTGGTCGCCATCTTGGAAAGTAATGCCAATTTAAACTTCTATACCTGGAAAAAATACACTCTTTATATTTGAGCTTAGTAAATGAGGAACTCAATTACAAATAAAAAAAATTGTTATATAAGTTATTAATAATCCATTTACTGTGATTAATAATACTTTGAAAATGAATTAAATGTTTCGAGTTTTATCATTATGTAAGAAAAAAGAAGTCACTTATAAATAAAGAAAATGTAAGTTTTTTTATAATACATATTTATTGGTAATGTTAATGTACATTTTAAAAGTAAATGAATTCGTTCTTATATCAGAATGAATTTGTACAGGCAAGTGATATTTTAAATTGTTAGCTTAATTTCATTTTTGTAATTAGTGATTTGTTTTTTTTTTTGTGTATATATATATATATATATATATATATATATATATATATATATATATATATATATATATATATATATATATATATGTGAAAGACTCATTTATTCACTTTTATAAAAAAATCGTCTAATACTCTGTTTCCTTTTAAATTTTAGACTTGAATTTACTGCAAAAGTGTTAGCTATTATAAACTTAACTATATAAATAAACTCATACTTAAATTTTTATTTTCTATCTTTAGTAAAATACTATAAATAAAATGATTCGTGGCTATTGTATAAGAAACACCTCACTGTTCTAACTTACGCATCACATCCATATTATTCGTTCAAGTTATCATCGACACATTTATTCACATAATTCTCAATTTTTGCAATTATTTAAGAGGTTTTCTCTTCTAACATGCTCACACATATTTATCTTCATTCAGGGTTTAAATCAAAAGTCCTGAAATAGAGTACCACTTGAATCCCTTCATCAGTGGTTTATTACAGAGAATAGTTTGTTTTTATAACAGGTAAGTATGATGGAGAAATGGTCATTATTGGAATTTTGATTCATCTTAAGAAGTATTTACTGATCGGCAGTAGCACACACAGGAATTTTTCAGGGGGGTCGAAAGTTCACCATCTTGTATCATGCTCATTTTGATTTTGTCGATTTTCGGGAACAAAACACAGTAAAAAACTAATTCTTGAATAAATAATTAGCATTAATTAATAATCATTAACAACAAACAATTAATTAAATTTTACGTACTATATACTTATAAATCAATCGGAAAAAATATCAAGCGCTTTGGGGGGTCCGGACACCCTCTTTGTGTGCGCCACTGCTGATAGGTGTTGTGTCACTCGAAGCACATCAATTTTCTCCTTTCCTAAAGTATGTTTCCTACTGTAATATATCTTGTTTCGAGATATCTTGCCT
>BMAU01002153.1:0-10055 GCA_019973935.1 Trichonephila clavipes | reverse complement strand
TCACACAAAGAACTGTAAATTTTGTAATAAAAAAGTGATTGATAAATCTGAAGGTTAAAACACTTCTTCTGTTACACAGAACATACACAAAAGATTTCAGCAAATTATTTTTAAAAATTTTTGATCAATCGCTGTCTCTGTTTGAGCTTTTCGAAAAAAACACATTTCGAGTCAAACTTTTTTAAAGTTTGACATCTTATGTAAAGTTATGGCATCTGCTTTTACTAAAACACTTGTTGTTTTTGTTCTAGAGAAAAGAAAAAAACATCTTGGTATTTTTTTAAAGCTAATAAGATGACCTACTAAATAGAATCATGAAAAAATTATTATTCTTTAAAAAAAATCATGATTCTAGGGTAGTCGGATACCTTAAATAGATATCTCAAAAAATTGAATTTTATCTCTTTTAAACATAATTTTTTTTTCATTGAAAAATGTATGCACAAAAAATTCCAGCATTATCTATATTTTTAAAGTAACACCTTTATTATTTTAATGGAATTAAGCTTCGAAGTCACTTTTTTCTAATATAAAATTAAACTGAACTCGATCTTTCTTGAAGTGGGAAACTTTTAGTATTCATTTAGACTTACTGAAATTCAGGGCCGCTTTTAACCACCATAGCATCCTAGGTACTTCAAATTGACATTTCGATATGCTCGCGACCCCACGAAGGTTATCACACCCCACAGTTTGACAAACGCTATGTTACATTAATATTCATTTACGTTACATTTCGTCTTTTATTATTTTATTTTACATACTATACATTATTATATATATATTCATGTATTATTACATACTTCCTCCATATAATATTAATACCAATTTTGAACCCAAAGAAATTTTGAACTTTACTTTCAGAAAAACATTCAATTTATTTTCTGATAGAGGCAAAACCATTTGACGTTGTTAAAAAGTAAGAGTATTTTCTTCAATTATAGTTCGAAAAAAATATTTTTCGTACAATTGAAAACTTTATTTTATACGCGATATACATATGGGTGTGTATGTGTGTGATATACTCTATTTTTTTTTCATACTATAAATGATTCTCCCTGTGACAGAAAGAGAGAGAAAATTTGATTAATTATTCCTTTCAGAATTCAGCTGAGTTTCAGTTCCCGGTCTTGAAAAAACGGACATCTACTAAAATGATAATTTCTATCCGAATTTTTCCAAGCAGTTTCATTTTTCCATATACATATATGTGTACACTGCTGGCCACAGTAAATGACACACCCTGAAGAAAGCATACAAATAACATGAAATTTACAACAGGCATTAGCGGAGGTGAGATATGCGAATGATTAGAATTTCAGCGCAGACACACATCACACGCGACTGTAGCGCCACCTCAAAGCGCTATTTAAGGCTTGGAGATTTCGACGATTTCGAGTTCGGCAATTGTGTTCTTCTTGTGGTTTTTTCAAAAAACGATCAGTTATGTCTCGTAGAAAACAGTGATCAGCTTTTGATCAAGTATCCGAGTTCGACAGAGGAAGGATAGTGGCCTACCGAGAGAGAGATCGTGGATTATCTTTCAGGGAAATCGGTAGTCGTGTTGGACGAAACCAAACAACTCTAATGCGGATATGTGACCATTGGATGCAGGAGGGTACGACGGACCGACGTGGTCGATCGCATCCACCTCACTGCACCACTTCACGTGAGGAAAGGCAAATTGTGAGCATGGCAGTGATGGATCACTCAGTCACATCACGAACCATAGCACAGCACATTGAGTCTGTAACGCATCATTCAGTGTCTGCGCGTACCATTCGACGCCGTTTACAGTATGGTGGTCTGTCCGCAAGACGTCCATTGCTTGGTCTACCCTTGACGCAGAACCACAGACGTCTCCGCCGCCAATGGTATTACGAAAGAAGGATGTGGGGGCAGAATGGAATGAAGTTGTCTTTACTGACGAGTCACGCATCGGTCTGAAACCCCACGATGGTCGGATTACAGTCTGGAGACACCGTGGAGAGAGGATGCTGAACAGCTGCGTTATGCACCGCCACACTGGTCCCGTACCGGGTATTATGGTATGGGGGGTATTGGATATCACTCTCACACTCCTCTAGTACGCATTGCCGGTACTTTAAACAGCCAGCGCTACATCTCCGAGGTGTTGGAGTCAGTTGTCCTTCCTTACCTTCAGGGCTTGGCCACAGCCATATTTCAACAGGATAACGCGTGACCATACGTGGCACGCATTGTTCAAAGGTTCTTCGTCAATCACCAGATTGAATTGCTTCTCTGGCTGGCTCGCTGTCCGGATCTTTCGCCGATAGAAAACATGTGGTCCATGGTTGCTCAACCATTGACCCAAATTACACCCCCAACTGCCACACCAGATCAACTTTGGCAACGTGTGGAAGCTGCTTGGTCTGCTGTACCCCAAGAACACATCCAAAGTCTCATTGAATCAATTCCGAGGTGTGTTGCAGCGGTGATCTCCAACAATGGCGGCTACTCTGGCTACTGATTCTGGCAGGAACCACACTTCACAAAATTCTATAAATTTAATCATTTGATACTTGGTCAACATGTTATCTACAAAATAAATTTTGTTGTGCTATCTCTTGTCTTTCTTGGTGTTGCATTTACGGTGTCCAGCAGTGTATATGTTACCGGCAAAGTATGAAATGCCGGCATTCTATAGAATGCCGGACGTTTTTATGCAAAGTATGAAATAAGAGAATTATTTCATACTTTGCCTAGGTATTGTATAGAATGCCTAGGCATTCTATAGAATGAGTAAATCTACTTAGGCAAAGTATGAAATAAGGTCACGATAAGGTTACTATAGGAATGACGTACATTTCTAAATAATACAAATGTTATTCTAACAAAATACTGAGAATGCCATTAAAAAAATATTCAAAATACGCAAAGGAAAAAGAAAGTTGTACGAAACAAAATTTATGTCTTTCGTTTATTAAGGAAAACAATTTTCAAATAAAAAAATAAGAACTTAAAATTAATCTACTTATTGCAACATGGTTGGTTTGAATGGCATTTTGCATTACATTTCATTACATTTTTCACGCAAAGATCATTCTTATTTTGCTATTTTGTTTTACACATACATTTGACGAATCCTTCGCCGCTTCCATTGGAATGAGCAATTGCAACTGACAGATGAGGAATTTCATGTTCAGGAATATTTTTAATTCTAAGCAAGTTCTTAGGGTATAAAGTAAATTGTGATTTCTCATATACTACTTTTAAAATTCCTTCAGAAGTTCCAAGTCGATAGAAACTATTTTTCCCACTCGTTACAAGTGCAAATATATTGACATTCAGAAAAAAATCATAAATTTCACAACAATGCCTTTTTTAAACTAATTCTTCTATTTTTCTGTCAAGGTTCACAAAGTTGATGTACAGTTCAATATCATAACGTATAACGTTTTTGTATTTGGTTGAAAGTTCTTTAAGAATTCTATCACGTCTTCCGTGTGCAATAGCCAAATGAGCTTCATGAAGTACTTAAAATAACTCAAAATCCGTGATGTAATACTGTCTAGAAGTATTTCTCCACATTTATATTCCCATGGATCAGTCACCGTTTGATAATTTTATCGCGGCCCGCTGCGGGTGGGACGTTGTTTAAATTTGTAATTGTTTTGATTTAATAATTTTATTGTATTTAAATATGCTTTCAGAATAAAATTCAGTTACTTCAAAAAATGAATATAAAGTTATTTTAGATGAAATATAAAGTGACTTCCATGGAAAGTCAAACAAACACTAAAGAAATACACCCCAGTAAATAAAATAGAAATAATTTAATACTCTTTGAATGGCTCGATACCATTTGATCCACGGATCGGTGGATCGGAACCATTCTGTATAGTACTGACGCCTTCTTTAACAGGTTACATGTGAGTTTACTTTTATTTTCACCAAACATCCCATCATAGCTATTCAGAAACCAATAAGCCCTGAATTCCTCTTTAGTAGTCCTTTTGATTTTTTGTATATCAGTTACTAACTTCTTGTACGTAGTTTCAATTAAAAAAAATACTTTTTTTTCCAGCCTTAACTCAAGTTTTGGGAAGCTCGTCGTCGAATAGTTGTTTCATGCCTATAGACCGGAGTCGGCAAACTTTTAGCTGTGGCGTGTCAAAAATCAATCTTCCAATTATGATTCAGCGTGCCGCACAGTAGGATATTTTTGAAACAATTCTATTCCTGCGATAACGTATGCAGAGTTAGAGAATAGAATTTAATTATATAGATTTTTCTACAGCTTTATCACACATTCATTTTGCATCAATTAAAAATATTTCCTAATATAAAATTAAACAGCATAAAATATAACAGTTTATAATAACAAAATAATAATAATAATAATAAACCTCGAAATTGTGCATATATTATGTTTTTTAAATATATTTATTAAAATAAGAAATAGACAAAGCAAAATATAAGTTACAGTTAAATAAAACAGTTAAATAAAATTACAGTTAGATCAAATTTTTAGTTTGAACCTAGTGCAGCTTCGCTCTACTTTCATATCGCAAAAAATGTGGAGTAATTTGAGACTTTTACTTTGACATTTCTGAGCATTCAGTTGTTAAATAATTTATTTGTGGACTCGAAATATTTTTCGTATGAGGAAAGATATTTTACTTACAAGGAGAGGGCACGACTAAGGAAATTCATTTGGGGTCGAGACTTGGTGTAATAGTAGTACTACTTTAGGGTGTTCTCCCCTCAAGGTTATTCCGCCGAATGGCCAGTCAATTTGGAGAAAATAGCGTTCAAAATTCACGCTTAGCTTTTATACAATTAAGTTTTAATTTCCTCCAACGAGTTCGTAGCCTGATTGATAAATCGTCTGCTTATTATGCCCGAAGTTAGGGCTCGATTCCAAACGATAAACTTTTTTCTTCAATTCATTTAATTATTTTTTAACATAAAATAAATTTATTTATGAAAGGATTATTAAATGTTAATTGATATTTTATGTAATTATTTTGTATTTTACAAAGTAAAAAAAAATTACTGTAATTATTTATAAATATTTACATTAAATTTTATAAATTTATTTTATATTAATAAACATTATTTATAATAAAATATATAATAAATATTAAATGATATTTTACATAAAAATTAGTAACAAATTGTTTTATGTGAAATACAATATTTTAACACGAAAATAAAATGTCAACAACTCTTGCCACATACAACTCAAGACTTTATTTTTCAAACTGAATATTCCATCGCCTTATCTATTGCCATCGAAAGTTCCAGAACTTTCCATAATTAAAATTACAGTTAATTTTATAAATAAAAGCACGCGCGCGAGCATTAATATAAAGCATTAATAAAAGCATTTATATAAAGCACGAGAGAAATAAAGAATTACAATTTTTAACACGCTGGGATGAATGGTTAAATCATTATAATAAATAAATAATAAATATTACCATTTGTTACATCTTCCCCCTCTGGTTCCGACGGCGTCCCGACGAGGAACCAGGAGTCTGTGGGACCTTTGGTGGACGGCCACGTTTACGAAGAGGAATAAGGGGTTTTACTTTGTCATTATTACAAGGAGTTAAAGCAGAGGTGTGGTAAACACCAAGAGGTTCCCCCGGATTATCAAGACTAGCAATCTCGTAAGATGATGGTGATCTTTGTGTTAAAATCACGTAGAGACCGTCTCTGCATGGCATTAGTTTCGCACTTCTTCCTTGCGCAGCTTTGCTCAGCGGATGTGATGCTACAAAGGCATGTTCTCCAGGTTGATATGTTGGAGCAGTTTTTTCTCTTTTTATCTGTGTAAAACTTCCTACTATCCTTTTGCTCTTCAACCACCTCTCTAATCTGAATGGAAAACTTAGCGAATTTCTTGAGATAGGGAGTTATCTCTGGCACAAAATTATCGTTCCGGATGACGACTCGGATATCATTAACAACTTCACTTGGAGTGCGTAACTCTCTACCAAAATTCAGAAAGGCTGCCGTCTGTCCTGTCGTTTCGCATTTGGCTGTGTTGAGAGCAAAGCGGATGAAGGGTAGCTTCTCTGACCAACAGTCATGGACGAGTCTTGTCTTGAACGAGAATTGCCAGCCGTGGTTTCAGATCCCTATTCTTTCGTTCAACTGGGTTAGCTTGTGGATGGTATACAGGGATCAGGGATTGATGGATGTTTAATAGGTAGCATATTTGTTGCATCACTGCTGACACAAACTGGGTTCCATTGTCACTGATAAGGCGGCGAGGAATGCCATACCTCAGTAGAACCTCTTCAATTAAGGTAATGGCATATTCTTTAACTGTGGCATTGGGTAGTGCAAACAGTTCGACTTACTTGGTGGTACAATCCTCAATGATTAGGATCCATCTTTTACCATCTTTACTCTCAGGTAGGGGCTCGAAGAGATCAATAGCCCAGGTTTCAAAACGTTGGGCTGGCACAGGTGTCTGTAATAGCCCGGAAGGCTTCTGATTTGAAGCTTTGTATTTAATGCAGTCAGGACAGCTCTTTACAGGAGACATTCTGTATGGGGGTACAGAGATAGGAGGACTATTTCCCGTGTTAATGTGGTGATCCAAGATATTTGTTGCTTCTCCCCCTGGTTCGAAGACATTTTGGAAGGATTCCAACAGGAGGTTAAGTTTCTCCTTCTGGGCAGAGGTCAAACTTTCACCTTTCCCTTCTCTTAATTGGCAGGCGTTGCTGGACATCTTCTCAACTATGGACGGGGTGTCAAATTCTTCACCAAATGGATACTTGTGGTAGGATTGTCCCAAAAGTACCAACAAGCATTCTTCCCATCTAGAACCAAACCAGCAGAACTAAGGAAATCTGTTCCTAGAAGTGTTCTATTTCCCTTTGCCTTTGGGAGAATTATGAATTTGGTCAAGACTGTGCTCCCCTCAATTTCTACCATTACTTGGGCTATGAGGACCTCACCTGTGGTCTGTTGACCATCTGCTAAGCTCATTGCTAATGTGGTTTCCTGGTAAAGGAGTCCCTTATCCTTAAATATCTGGAACATCCTTTCCCCAGCAATTGAGTGTGAAGATCCTGTGTCTGCACATACACGTCCTTTTATTCCACAGAAAGTTATGTCGATTAGGGTCAATCGAGGGCTTCTGGTCTGAGCTGTGTAAGCATTGATGTGATTGGTTGTTACGTCTGTTCTTTGTGAGGCGTTGAGGTTGCAGGTGGGGCACCTAGATTTTATTACTCCTTGTTTCCCACAGCCATAGCACTGAGAGGGGATCTCTCATTTAGTACCTGATGCGAATATTCTCTTTTGGGAGGGCGTTCAGGTTTCCTGAATGATACCTGTTTTCCATCATTTACGATTTCACTTGCCTTCACGAATCTCCTAGGTCCACTGGGTAGGGAACGTCGGATGTTATCAAAAGCTTCCAGCTTATCTGCTAAAATTTCTGGGGAGATAAGTTCTTCCCAGATATCCAGGTAATGTTCCTTACACTCTGGAGAGCATCTCTTTTTCATTTGATCGGCAATCATCAAATTCTTCAATCCATCAAATGAATCAATTTTTAACTCATTGAGCCAACCTTCAAAATATGCTCGGATTTCAAAATAATAATCCTTCCACGTCCCATTTGGGCTTTTTCTGTGACGTGAAAACAGCTCCCGGAATTTTTCTGCGGTTAATTTGAACCGTTGCAGAAGCATTCCTCGAATGTGGGAGTAATCCCTGCATTTATCCTCAGGCTCACGGGCAATGAGGGAGGTTACATCACTAGGAAGGGCACCAATGAGATATATAGGGTACCCACAGATCTTCACCAAGATCCAATAACTTCATTTGCCGTTCGAATAAGGTGAGGAACAGGTCCATGTTATCAACTTCAGGATTGAATGTTGGTAGCAACTTTTTTAATTCAATTTTTGTTTGGGGTAGGGTTTGTGGACCTACGACTCTTTGAGTCTCATTTTGCAGTCGTATTTTCTGCAGCTCAAATTCACGCAGTGTTTGCTCTTTTTGTTTGTTTTCCTCGTCTATCCTATTTGATACGATTCCCTCAAAGATACATTTCACAAATTCAGGGTCTTCCTTATAAGCATCATTTGTTAAAATTTTTGTCCTTAATTCAATTATTTTTAGCTCTTCCCCATTCGACTCACATTCACCTAACTCAATAGCAAGCTTAATGAGATCAGCTTTTTTCCCTTTTCCCAGAAATGACATGACTGAGAAATTTAAGAGTTGCAAATAAGTAAAATAAATAACTAAGGTCCAGGCCTTATTGTCCACCAAAGCTCTTACAGATATGGGAATACACTTTAAAATATGGCTAGCTTTAAAATCTTATAAATTATTATGCACTTCAAAATACAATTAAAAAATAGGTAAATAAATTAATAACATATTCAAAATACCAACAAGGACCATTAATTCAAATAATAAAATGATATAAAGAAAATTTAGGAATCATCAGCTGTAATGATATAAAAATTCAATGCAATGAAAATACTAAACAAAGCTAAAATAATCAAGCATGTAATGCTACCTAAATTCAATAGGAAATCAGTAAAATATCAAGCAAAATAGTAATTATTAATGTGCAATTCACAAAATATTAATCAGGAAACGTTATATCACAAGAAATAAATTAATATACAGCAAAATTAAGAATTATCATTGCATAAGAATACCAAAAAATCAATGAAATAAAATAATGAAATTATCCCTAGCACTAACACACTGTAGCAGGATTGCTATCACTTGTATATGAAAAATGCACAAAACACTATTGCAAAAACTTTTAACAGGAATTAGATGTTCTTTTTTTCTTTTCTTCAGACAATTGAAGTCAGGATGATTCACTTTGTCTCTCGATTTCCATGGATTTTCTCTTGCTTTAGAAGGATTGCGGCGCAATACCAGTAATTTTTTCCGGGACAGTAAGGTTTACAGAGCCGGTTAAATTTTCATTTTCCTGCGGCGTTTTGTCACAGTGCGGTTTCTGCTTCTACGGGGTCGTAGTTCTTTGGCCACGGGTGTGGGCGCCAGTTTTAACACGAAAATAAAATGTCAACAACTCTTGCCACATACAACTCAAGACTTTATTTTTCAAACTGAATATTCAATCTCCTTATCTATTGCCATCGAAAGTTCCAGAACTTTCCATAATTAAAATTACAGTTAATTTTATAAATAAAAGCACGTGCACCCGAGCATTAATATAAAGCATTCATAAAAGCATTAATATAAAGCACGAGAGAAATAAAGAATTACAATTTTTAACACGCTGGGATGAATGGTTAAATCATTACAATAAATAAATAATAAATATTACCATATTTGTTACAATATACTATAAATAAAATATTATACGTAATATAAAATAATTTATAAAATATATTATTATTATTAAATTAATTATTTTATAATTAATACAATAAAAATTTGTCTTTTTTATACATTAATTTAATTATTTTATAATTTTATAAAATATTTAATAAGTCATTTTGAAATAAATTTATTTAAATTTAGTAAGTTTATTTAAATAATTTTAATAACTTCATCTAAATAATTTTAATAAGTTTTAATAACTTTTAATAAATTTATTTAATTAATTTTAATAAAAATTAATAATAATTTCAAAAATAAATAATAATTTTAATAAAAATTAATAATAATTTCAAATATAAATAATAATTTTAATAATAAATTAATAATAAATAAATAATAATTTTAATAATAAATAATAATTTTAATAATAAATTAATAATTTTAATAATAAATAATAAATTAATAATAATTTTAATAATAAATAATAAATTAATAATAATTTTAATAATAAATAATAATTTTAATAATAAATAATAATTTTAATAATAAAATAATAATAATTTTAATAATAAAATAATACTAATTTTAATAATAAATTAATAATAATTCTTAATAGTAACAATTCTTAATAGTAATAATTCTTAATAATAATAATTCTTAATAGTAATAATTCTTAATAATAATAATTCTTAATATTAATAAATTTATTAATTATAATAAATAGTAATTAATTAATTAATTTTAATTAT
>BMAU01002152.1:0-208557 GCA_019973935.1 Trichonephila clavipes | reverse complement strand
GTATTTTTCACAATAACCTTTTTTTATGTTAGTACTAAACACATTACTGTATTTTCATATTAGCATTGCCGTAAGCGAATTATTATGAGCAGTGGCGCACACAAGGGGGAGTCTTAGTGGTCCGGATTCCCCCAAAGCCCTTGATTTTTTTCCCGATTTACTATAATTCTATGTATATAGAACGTAAAATTTTATTAAGTATTTTTTATTATTGATTAATTTTATTAATTAATGCTAATTATTTATTCAATAATTAGTTTTTTTACCGTTCCCGAAAATCGACAAAATCAAAAGAAGAATGATATAAGAATGGGGGACTTTCGACTCTGAACCCTCCCCTTGAAAATTTCTGTGCGCGCTACTGATTATGAGCAAAAAAGAACAATAATACAGAAGGATTCTTATTCTTATGTTTTATTTGAAGAAACGATTTTGAATTTCAAAAGTACTTTTGAAAAATGGGTTGATATTGACTTAAACTAGACTTCCTCTTTCCTTTTCTACTTCCTTTTTTTTCTAGCCCAATGCTTTTGCTATATGAATTCACATGATAAAGATTCCAAATGAAGTCATTCTGTTCCCCCATGTTGCTTATTTTCCTTTTTTTTTTTGCTGTCCCACATTATTTCTACAATTATTATACGGACTCTGTTTTTATCAATAAATTTGTATCTGATTAACCTTTGTATAAAGAACCCTTCTTTTCTAGTTTTTTAATCTGTTAACCTTTATATGGTGTGTTTATTACTTGCATGTTACATATCATAGTGGAATTTGTGATGCGAAAATTTGGCTATAGTGACGTAAATATGTGCTGGGAAATACACAATACAAAACAGTATACACACACAGATTACCAAGATAAATCAGATTTACTTAAGTCTAAAACAATTAAGTCATAAAGACCAATTAAAGTATGTGGATGCATGTGGAATTTCAACAACATTAGGGGAAAATGCTTTAAAAAATATTTAATTACAAATTAGAATAAATAATATTTTCTACATTTTATGCAACATTGACAAATAGCAATATTGATATTGATATGTGTAAAGTCAAATTGAAAAAAAAAAACTATCATCCAAAAATTGAAAATTAATGCAATTTTTACATTCAAAGCAAAAGAATATTCAATCGGAATTAAAGAGTGCAGTTTTATTAAATGCAATTTGTTTTAAGGTATCACTTAAAAATAGGATTTCGAGCTCCCGAACGGCTTAGATCCAGGCTAAAACACGTTTGCCTTTTTAAATAAAATGTCATTGAAAATGTCCGATGACAATCTTCTCCCACAAAGGTCTTCTCCCTCGTGTGCAAAGTAATATGGTGAATTAGATTGCTTCTTTGAGACTAAATGTCTGATGACACTTTTGCACTCTAATCGGTTTACTCCAGTGTGAGTACGTTTATTTTTAGTAACATTATTTTTGTCACTAAGTGTCCAATTACATTCTTCACATTCAAATGGCTTTTCTTTTGTGTGTGAATACGTTTTATGTTTAATAAGATTACTTTTGTGACTCTCTAAATGTCTAATTACATACTTCAGACTCAAATTGTTTTTCTCCTGTGTGAGTACGTTTATGTTTAATAAGATTACATTTGTAACTAAATGTCTAATTACATACTTCAGACTCAAATGGCCTTTCACCTGTTTTCTCCTGTGTGAATACGTTTATGTTTAATGAAGTTACTTTTGTCACTAAATGTCTAATTACATACTTCAGACTCAAATGGCTTTTCTCCTGTGGGAGTACATTTATGTTTAGTAAGATTATTTTTGTCACTCAATGTCTAATTACATACTTTACACTCAAATGGATTTTCTCCTGTGTCAGTACGTTTATGTTTCATAAGATTACTTTTGTCACTATATGTCCTATGACATACTTCACACTCAAATGAATTTTTTCCTGTGTGCAAATTAAAATGATGAATTAGATTGTTTTTCTGACTAAATGTTTGATGACACTCTTCGTACTTAAACGGCTTTTCTCCAGAGTGTTGGCTTTTATAAGTCGTCAGTATGCTTTTTGACTAAATGTCCGAAGACACTTTTCGCACTTAAAAGGTTTTATTCCTGCGTGTATAAGTTTATGTTCTTTAAGATTGCTTTTTGAACAAAATGTTTTTGACATTCTTTGCACTTAAAACGGTCAATTTGTTTCTGTGACTGTTTATGTCTCTTAAAGTCTCTCCCTTCTGAAAATACGTTGGGAGAATTATCGAATATATCTTTACATAAATCTTTCTTTATTATAAAACCAGTTTTCAGACATGTATTTTCAGAGTACTCAACCATTTTTGAATTCATTTCTTCCCCGTGAAATTGTTTTTGCTGATTGATGATAACTTTATCCCCAGGCATCTGCGAATATTTCTCACAATTTAATGTTCTTGCGTCTTAAAACTGGAAAAATGGCCTTTTGCGTAGAGACTCATTTGCATCTAATGTGCACTGTTTTTTATTTTCTACAAAATTTATACCTGTGCTCGAACCAACATTTAAATCCATGTGCAACAAATTCTCATTTAAATACTTGTTATTACTTTCAAAAATCTTTGAATCGTGAAAACCTCATCAACATTGGAATGGTTGAGAGAAGCCCATTCGTCTAATCTCATATCACACGCATTACTGCTGTACAAATGATTCTGAATTACACAGTTACCATCGTCTGTAGGGTTACAATTAGAGGCTGGACGAGGAAATCAATTAAAGGAAAACTCACTTGAAGGTATAACTTGTTCACACACATTTGTACTATAACCTTCACTGCACCTGAATGCTTCATCAGATATATAACTGAAAGAATTGTATTCCTGTGATTGTTTATGATGCAATGAAATCCCTTCTAGAATCGGAAAAATGAAAAATACTGTTTCGCGAGAAGCAATTGGTTTTGTTTTGACAGCGGAATCATTGACTCTCTCGTACTTTATAAAAATTCTGCTGGAAAATTATAGGATAAAACTTTTTCAAGCAAAGTATCGTGTAAATCTCTGAAATATTCATGAGGATTCAATGATTTATAGCTTTCAGAGATGTCTGATGGCATCTTTTATCTGCTGCTGGTTGAAGTGAATGTGGTCCGAGTTCAAAATTCGGCAACGGTAATGGTTATACATTTACGCAGAACCTTAGAGAAAGCTCTATTATCCACTCATCCTAATAAGTTGAACAGAGAATAATTTGTTGAAGTTCCATATAAAAATAGATAGTTGTACACTTTGAAGGCAGTGCAATAACGCTGGGGTGGAGCAGTGAGTGAGAAACCACTCTCCTAGTGGATTTAGTTTCTTCGATCCCAGTTTCCCGCCGTTTCAAATCTGTCGAGAGGGAAAACGAGTTAGAGAAAATGACGTCACATCTTTCATGACAGCAAAGCCCGTCTTTCAACCATCTTCATAGCCGCATCTCGACGGAACGAGGCAGAGAAGGGATAAATTTCTTTAATAACAAGGATTAAGGTAATGTTATTTTTAAGTCCATTACTCGTTACCTCTTAAGTAACTGAGTGCGGTTATTGAAAGGAAATTTTGAATAACCACTTGGAAGAAACTAAGAAAAGGTAAAAGCAGTTTGAAATATGATGAGGATGAGTGAAGTTGCCAAACTAAACGCGATCAAAAACTTCCATGGCACGGGGAGAGGAATAATTAGAGTGAATGAAGTCTTGCAAACGAAAACAACTAGTGTAACAATAAAGCTCATTTTTATATGTACAGTCCTTGGCCAAATTATTAGATGTACTCCTGTTTTTCAATAATTAATTGTTTTATGTAAGTTTATATGCAAAAACTTTCACATTTAAACATAGATCAATGGATTTTTAATGAGAAAATTTATTATATATATTTTGTATTTGTATTTATTTTTCACACATGACAACACAAAGTTAATAAATTCTCACACAAACGTAAACAAGTCTAAACCTGCTCGAGTCACGTTCATGTATGCCTCAGATGCGGACGTGTTTCTGTGGGTTAATGTGCTTTGTTTGTTAATTTAGCAGTTTTATATTACACAGTTATTTGTTTATTTCGTGTGCGGCGTTTAAATAATCATTTTGTACACTTTCAGCATGGGTAAAAAAGGTGATATTTTTTTCACCATGTAAGAAAAGCAGAAGCAAAGGCCCTTATGAATGCAAAATTGTTTTCAAACCGCGAAATATCACGAAGGTTGAAAGTTTCTGAAGCTAGTGTAAAACGCATAAAAAGAAGAAAAAAATTGAGTCAAGGGAAGAATTGAGCCCAAAAAAGAAAAAGAAAAATGCGACAGAAAGCCTATTTTCACCTCAAGGTCAGAAAGATCTTTAAAGAAACTTGCCTTGAAAACAGATTTGCTACCACAAAAATGATAAAATCGCAACATCAAGATATTAATGTGAATGCATCTGGACGCACTGTTCGAAGAAAATTAAAAGATTTAAATTTTAAGACCTGCCGGCCCCGCCAGGAAGCCCAAGTTAACCCTTGCAATGAAAGCAAATCGTCTGAATTGGGCCAAACAGTGGCGTGATAAAGATGTGGACTTCTGAAGATCTCGGTATGTTGTTATAATTTATTCACAAACAAAGTGTTTAACCATTTTCTATGATTACAGAAAGAACAGCAAATATGTTTTACTTATCATTTTTTTATTTTTGACAAGTCTGCTTCAGTGATAAAAGCACATTTGAAATATTGCAGAACAAAGCTCAGTTTGCGCATCGTCGTCGTGGAGAAAAGTTTCATTCTGACTGTGTTGTTCAGACTGTGAAACACTCTACAAAAATAATGATTTGATCAGTCATCAGCGGCAAGGGTTCCTGGACGTCTGGACGTGGTTAAAGATATGATGCGGCAAGACCAGTACAAAAAGATGTCTTTCAAAATCGCTTGATTCCGCAGCTGGAAGAATAGTTTTCAAATAGAGAGCCATGCATTTTATGCAAAAATGGAGCTCCCCTGCCATACAACTCGGTCTACAAAAGCTTTTTTTTGGCAGAAAAAAATATCCCTATGTTGTATTGGCCGGGTAATAGCCCTGATATGAACCCAATCGAAAACGTTTGGGAGTTAATGGAAAGATAAGTGGTTAAAGATGTGATTACAAATGAAACGCTGCTCTTAGAAAGAATAATTCACTTGTGGAATCATCATCCTCAAATGCAGGAGACAGTACAGTCTTGTATTGTTAGCATGCCGCGCATAATTGAAGCTCTCATAACAGCTAAAGGAGGCTGAACAAAATATTAATATTTAATTATATTTGTTCCTGTTTTTCTTTCAAGAGTCAATAAATACATATTTTTTTCTTTATTGATGATGTTTTATTTGTGATAATAATGGATTATTAAATGGATAACCAGAAAAACATACACTGTATCTGATAAATTCAAAAAAAAACTGTATAGTATCACTTGATAATTAATATTTTTCATAAAATCTTATAGTGCGTCTAATAATTTGGCCAGGGACTGTATATATAAATATATAAGAATTGTTTAATTCGTATCAAGACATTCTCATCCTTTTCAGAGCTGGGGAGTATTGATACGAGTGATTAAGAACTGCTCTAGGTCTCTTAGAAGAGCTAGGAATAGAATTGTCGTAAGCCGGGATTCCTCTGATAGATTCATTTGAAATATGTGGTAGCCGGTTGAAGAAATTTTCTGATTGTTTTTTGATGAAATCAAGAAGCAGTGGAACATTAAGATCTTTATGCAAGACTTCGTTCTCGATAAATCAAGGTGCGTTTGTTGCTCTACGCAGTTGAATGTTTTGAAAAGTGTGCAATCTTTTCAGGTGAGTAACTGCCGCTCCGGTCCAAAGGGGAGAAGCGTACAGCATGATGGGGCGCGAAGAATGGCTTTGTATAATAGAACCTTGTGCCTTAATGCGAGCTTGCTCTTGGGAGAAATCAAGCGGTTTAGAGTGCTTCTCATTCCAGCCGCCTTTTGGTGGGTGGAACGGATATGTTTAGCAAAGTTTACTTTAGCATCTAGTATTAACCCTAGGTACTTATACTCAGTAGCCCAGGGGACACGCTGATTAAAAATATTGACATGTGGAAGGTTTCCGATGCACACCGCGGTCTCGTAAAGAGGAGGTATGCGCTTTTAAATGCATTAACCTTTATTTTTCAGTCGTTAAGCCAGGTTTGGAGTCGAATGACATAATTTTGCAGCCGCTCAATAACATTGCGGTTATAAATGTTTTGAGTGAAAAAGGCATGTCGCGTACAACGCTAAGTGGACTTCGGCAGCCTTTGGAATGGCGTTGATGTATAAATTAAAGAACTTGGGCCCTAATAAAGATTCTTATGGTACCCCACTGAGAATTGGACGCGGGGTGGATAGACTGTTTTCAACTCTTACCCTAAACTCATGGGAGTTTAGGTAGGAGTCTATAATTTTGATGAGTTGGTCGAAACTCCAGGTCGCATAATCTTGGATAGCAGTCATCATGCCAAATTTTGTCAAAGGCTTTGGCTATGTCCACAAAAAACATAAACGTGGCCAGGTTATTTTAAAAGCCGTGATGAATCAGCTCAGTAACTCTAAGTAACTGGGTTACTGTGGAGCACTGTGTGACAAAGCCATGCTATTCAGGAATAATAACATTCCTGGCTATGCAGAGTTGATTAAGGCGATTCAAAAGAACAAATTTGTATGCTTTGCTCAAGCTACTGAGTAGCGAAATTGAACGGTCATTTTGAAGACGAGAATAATCGGAATTGTGTGTTTAAGTATGGGGACCACCACCGATGTTTTCCAATTCTTAGGGAAATGACAGGTTCTCCATTAATAGATTGAACAGCATGATAATAAAAAGAACGAATTTGAGGGGAGATTTTTTAAGGATACGATTTGAAATTAAATCAATCAAGGAAATTTATTGATCCTAAGTTTTTAATATTGTTACGTAGATTCGGGTTCGATGATTTTATGCAAAAACAATCACAAAGAAAATAAACAGTTGTTTAAGAGCAATGCGAATTTATTATCAAAAATCCAATCCTTTAAATACAGGATTTAGCAGCAATATTCACAGGGTAAATATCCGAAGGTCTTCGCACCTTCAACAGAAACCAAACACAATAATCAGTGTTTAAAAATACCCGCAAGTAAAGAAATTCACAAGCACAGCCGAGCTAATCGCTAGTCAAAACAGTCCTTACTACTCGCTGGTTTAATCAAGACTGACTGGTTGCGGCTGTCACTCCTATTTATAAACCCGACGGAACATTCCAGAAAATCCGCACGTGTCATTAAGAGTGAACTTAGTGGCGAGATCCACTACTTTCTAGAAGAATCCAGAGGGTCCCAAACTCGCCAACATTGTCCGCAATGACGTCAAAATGGTTGCCAAAGTCGCCAAACTGGCGGCCGACTTAGGCGTCAAAAATGACGTTAACTTGGCTTTAACGCCAAGATTTCCACAAGTTCTCATTGAATCGCCATTATAACGTGTGAATAGTACAATTTTAATATGACATAAATATAACAGAGTAATATAAATGCATTAAACACCCAAATAAAAATTATTTACATCATTTACATAAAATTCGTAACAATATATTCCTGCTCTTCCCTTGGCATTTTTTTCCAGGTCTAGTCTTGTAGGAGTGTCCAGGAGTCTTTTAATTTTCCTTTGTGTATGAGCTGTAAAACGTTCGTTTTCAGCTTCAGTGTTGGGTTCGAACTGCTTTTGAAGGTCGTCGGCAATCACTTACGCCTTCTCCAGAGGGGTGATTTACTACACTGCCAAGCGCGCCCTTTGAATTCAAAATTCTGAAAGTGGTTTTCAAAATATGTATTATTAAAATCAAGTTGCCTGATATTTTCTGCTGACAATTGAAAAAATTGTTGTATAAGTTTCTGCGTACACCATCCTCAATCAATGTATTCGTTGATTCAAATCTCGATTTGAATAACTGCAGATGAGGAATTTGTTCCTTCAATTTCGAATGTTCTATTTCTTTCGCAGGCATGTGGAGTCCACAACTTCAAACTTTTTTTTTTTTACTCGGTGTTTGTCATTTTCGAGCAAACATGACTTTTCACATCGTTGATGTCTTTAAAAGTTAATTGACACCCTTCACAGTAAAGCGAGTCCATATTAATGCTAATTCAAATGGCACTCGGAATTTCACAGAAAGACTTATTTGAAGTGAAAACTTTTAGTTGCGTATTTTAAATTTTAAATTCAGAACAATATAAATTGATGAGATGGAATATAAAAATCCTTCTTGTGTGTGTGTGTGTATTGAGTAACATGTAATGAAATATCACTTTTTATTGATTCATTGATTGATTTTCTTTTGATACATTATTTTTTGTGTGATTGATTTGTTTTGACACAATAAAAATAAAAATAAATCCTTTTTATTTTCAATAGTATATTTCTAAACGTTTATTTGTTTTTTGATATAGCATGCTTGACGATTTTTAAATAGTATACTCAAAAATTATTTGAATTTTAAAATATTCTATTCATATATTTGGGCACTTTATTATCAGTAGTGGAGTTATCCATGATATTACTGATGAAAAAAGATGTGATTCGAACCATTGAAACTATTGCTCAAAAATATGTGCCAAGAAAATAATTGCATCTCCTGTTTCGTTTCAAGGAAAATAAGAGAGAAAATTATTTCAGTTGGTTCTTGAAGTGTGATACTTTAATATCTTATCTAATTGATCTTATTTCATTATAATTTTCTTAACTACTTTCTTAATTACTGTAAACGATTAACTTTTAGTATGAGATGGTTGAAATATAAGGGAAGTTAAAGAGGAGCTTGAGAACATCTGTATAAAAACATAATATTCGATATAAATTTTTTTTTTTTTCACTTCTAGAATGTCTGTCTCTTTGACTTCGTTTGATACACTATATACAGGGTTATCAGAAATGAATGACCCGACTATAAAATTTAATCATTCCCAGATGAATAAACAGAAAATGATAAGTAAGATGCCATTGTAAAGATAAAATATGAAATATTTTTTTGTATGTAACGTTTCTTGACGTAAAGTAAAATTTGTTTTCTCAAATGTTCAATGTGACTTTCTTTGGTCACCTGTATAATATCATTACGAACCTAGTCACCCTGGACTTTTGCCTTTACACAGACATCCAGTTTCCTGGAACTGTTTATACCATCTTCTTATACTCTTAGATGTCCGTGCATTTCTATGGTTTTTCTCCGAAATTCACGCGGAACCGTGACTACTGACAGACTCTTTGCAAACGAGAGGACACAAAATGCCTGCACTCGCTGCGACGCCATTTCCACTTTTGTTCACAATTACAACATTGCTGCCACCTATTTGACAAAAACAATGTTACAAACTACAATTTCATATTTTATCTTGGCAATGACATATTAATGATCATTTTCTGTTTATTCATCTTGGATCTAAATTTTGTAATCGGGTCATTCCCTTCTGATAACACTGTATATCCCCGCATAATATAATCTGAAGCCCGGTGGCTGATGGGTTAATGCATCACGCTTCCACACTCCAGGTCCGAGGTTGAAATCTTGGGCTGGTCAAGGTTGAATCAGCCTTTCATCCCTTCAGTGGCTCGAAAATTAGTACCAAGCTTGCGTGGGAACTTAGCACTGGGAGTTTCGCTTCAGACACCACTTGACTGGAATATCTGTTCATGCACCTAAGGGTCCAAGGTCACGTATACTGATTTGGGAATAATAGGCTTTGGCTCTCATTGGCTGTTGTTCCACTGAGTTAAGTTATAGTGTAACTTACATAACATACATAAGCCTACAAATTTTATAGCTGAAAAAATTTCGTCGCACGCTTTTTTGTTATTTGAAAATTGATTTTTAAAATACAAATGGTTTGTAGTAAATTATATGCATGTGAACTTCTAATTAGCGCTGGAAGAGTTGTCATTGATTAATGTAAGAAAATGATAATCTTTGTGGTGTCTTAATGCAGTTTATTTTTTAATTTATAGTGCTAAGAAAGCGTTCTCTTTTGATGATATGATTTCAATGCCACGAAAAGCTAAGTCATAGTAATAACATTTAAACAAAGAGAAGATAACAAACATGCAATTAGAACATTGTAAAGCAACGGTGAAACAGCAGCGCATTTATAACAATGGGTATTACTCAGATCAACAAAGATTTTCCATAATGGATTACTCGAATGAGAGATTATCATCGCCATTTTGTTCGCTAAGAAAGTTTTTATCCAGAAAAAATTGGAAAATTTTGTAACGTTTCGAGGCTGTTTTAACATACATCTGCTCTTTTCCGTTTGGTGAGTATAAATAAATAATTTTAAAACCCTTTATAACTTTATTTCAATTCCAATTATATTAAAGTAGTGTGTTTTATGATAAAGCCGAACATTTTTTAGATTACTTTTTTAGATTCTACATATAGTTAATTTGGGAAATAGGTATTTAATTCCTTTTTTCAATACAGTACATAAGCCAATCTGACATACTCTTGATTTATCATTCCCAATTTTAGATACATTTCTGAAAATATTTTATACGAAGTTTGCGTATTTTTACGTTTACGGAATATCATTAACATAATTACATTAAATACTGATGAAGTCTTATTAAACATTTTTTTAAAATAATATTTCATCTACTTTGATTTAATAATATGATATTTTGTTCTCACGCGTATTTTTCATTAGTTTAAGGGTTTTCTCATCTTTTTAACACAATGTATGTTCAGTATTTCTCACGCTAGCTAAAATTTGTATTTTTAACTTATCTATTTTAAAATATCTGGGAGTGAGAGAATCTCTAAATCCCCAATATATATACATGCAAAAGGAAACATAATTTGTTACGAAACTCAATGATTTGTATATTACGAAAACAAAGTTGTATATTTAAAATCAAAACTTAGAAAACTAAGCTATCAGTTCATGTATCATGTCATGTGATTGCTTCAATTTCCTTTAAAAACTCAAATTTTTTGACTTTTTTACTTGAAACAATTCCGAAATATTTGACACAACAATTTATTTAAAAAGTGCAATAGTTACTTATAAAAATAAATGAAATCAAAAAATTGTTTTAAGCAAAAAGTGTTTTCATGTATGTATGATTAGATTTAATTTTGAAGGCCAATAAGGAATTTTCTACCGTCCAGACACTTTAAAAACAGAATTCGCTTGTAACTTAGGATCATGATAAAAAGCAAGTAAGATTTGGAGAGAATATTTCCTTATAGCAAATAATAACGTTAATTGCTTTATATTTCTATACAACCCTAGTGTTCTTAGCTAAAACTAAATAACAAATACGGAAAAATACTCTATCCATTATTGTAATCAATTTTAAAGAAAATAATCAATATTCACAAACTTGGTTCTTTTCAAAGTATTTTATCCGTAGTGATTCCCACCCATTGGATGTGAATGCGTCAAATTTTGATTCTTCGTCATTTATTATCAAAAGAAAAAATTTAATATATTTTTTGAAAAATGCCGGGAGCAATTTTCTCTTTAAAAGGACACTTTGAGCCCAAAATTGTCGCCTGCGCGATCTGAGAATTTGATTAAGAGCAATTACAGGGTGGTCCCGCATTCATAGTATAAACTTAAACAGTAGGTACAGGACATTGTAACAACCATTTATTGCATAGGAATGTATGGGCGCCAGAGTGATGCGGTGAGGCACAAACACAAAAAGGAAGAGACGAAAAAAAGACAAAGTATTTATTGAAGGCGCCGTTTACAAAAAAATGTAATGTTTACAATAACTTTTCAGTACATGAGCTATGAAGTTCTACAGCAAGATTCCTGTATCACCCACTGGCAGTCGGAGAAGATAGTCTGCGGATTTAAAGCTTGTAGTCACTGAAAATGGAAGAGGTACTCTCATTTTCTCATTAGTCATCAGGTCTGATGACTCATATTTACGTGATGAGCAACAGCCCTTGTACTTGACTCGGGTCTATCAGCCACAACGTTCAAAGATGCTTTCGTCAGGTTTGGACAGCATACAGATCTTCGTCAACCAGGATCATGTTTGGTGACAGGGAACGAAAGTGTTTCACGAAGCTGACGATGTAACTGTTGAAAAATTCTGTGATCAAGCATTCGTTGATCATGAAACTGCACGAGATACTTTCGTAGCGCAGCTATGCGGTTATCATTTGCACGGTCGTACATGTAATGCACGTCTGCATTTTTGGCGAACGTTAAGTCTCCCATCGTAGACGTCAGCAGAATTGCGAATGGCACTTTTTCCCTTCTGAGGATGCATCTTATCGACGGTGGTTAGACATCTTCTGTCCCCTACCAGCGACACAACCAATCAATAACTTCATTTCTTTTATTCCCCCTCTTTGCGCCTCACAGTGTCACACACACACACAATGTCCTGTATCTACTGTATCTAGCCTTAAAGTTTGTACCATGAATTCAGGACTATTCTCTGCATTATAACACACGCTTAAATACAGTTCTTTTTTGAATGACTGTATCAGGCTTAAATGCTTCCATGTAACATGAATACAAAGAAGTCAAAAGCAAGAATAAAATTTGATGTCCCAGTATATAGTACACCTAAGGAGGGGGGAATAAATTTTATTGTGTGCAAGGATTCTAAATAGTCTAAGAGTTTTCACAAAAGTCGACAGTTTTTTGTTTTTCAAAGAGTATTTCTGCTATTTCCGAGCAAATAAATGTCTGATACCATTGGGATACCGGGTCACAACTTCCATGAGAGTTAATCAAATCTTATCTTGTTGGTTTAAGGATTCGATTAATTATATCGCTTTAATCATATAATTATTTTCATGTTCTGAAAAGAAAGGAAATAAAGTCGTTTTTTAAACTTCATGTTTTTGAATAATTTAGTACCTTCTTTCTCTGCTAGCGGATTCAGTTCTAACTCGTAGTATGCTACATTAATTGTGATTTGTGTCATGTAGAAAAATCACACATACGCATTATCCTGGGAATCTTTCTAAAAAACAATAGCGAGAGCCTTTCCGGCAGATATTTAAATCTTTGTTTTTAATTTAACAGTTTTACTTCTTGTCACTTGGATTGTTTTGTTTCAGGGGCGAAATAATTCACCCAAAAATTTCCTTTCACAAGTTAAATTTTGAGTCAAAAATACATCTTTTATTTGGGAGCGATTCAATGTTTTGATAAATTTTTTGTTCTCGCGCCTTTTGGCTTGCGTTCAAAAATAGAGACAACCAGCTAGCGGTAATCTTGCTAAATTACAAATTATTGAAAGTAATTGATTGTGCACTTCTATCGTTTAATATAATTTTTTTGTCGTTAACTTTTATCCGTCAGTCACCAGGAGTAAACTGAATGAATTTTGACTGCTGATAGACTGGTGCTCAGTTGAGTGCTGTGAACCGAATTATGAACTTCTTTTTTCACGGTTTAAATTAAACATCTCACTACATTTGTATGTTTCATATCTCGCGAAAAAGTATCCTTACAGAAATGGGCACTTATTCTGAGCCAAACATCTATAGATTCCAGGTATTTATTCGTTAAAAAACTTATTAACCCTTTATTGAGCAATTGCAGTAAGTGCTTTGCATTGATTCAACGTACTAGTGACTCAATAAAGGAACATATGTAATGTAAAAAAATATGCCAAATGATCATTTAAACCAAGGGTGTCGAAGTCAAAGGCTGACTTGGGCGAAATAAATAAGGTTGAACATAAGGTGGGCCTCAAAGAAAATCAAAATTCATAAAAACGTAGGTTTATTTTGAATAATACAATATAATAAACATACATAAAAGAACAATAAAAATTTAATATTTACTTCCTGGCACTTGACATCTCTTCTCTGCTACAGTCTTCCCCATTTCGGATAAAATTTTGATATTTTATTGTATATTACTATGAACCAATATATTGATCGGGCCACGAAAATGCTCGTTGTGGGCCTGAGTTTAACACACCCTGATTTAAACTCTATGTAACTTATTATTATTGCTAAGGTAGAAATACATAAAAACTATCTAACTCTTCTAAAATATCTCATTTATATTTTATCCACCTCCGTGTTTGAGGTACAATGAACGATGATTGGATTCTCTGAATATAAAATTGTTTTTAAAAAATCTATTAGAGAGAGAGAGTAAAGTTTTTTAAACTGTTATATATGTATGGATTCAGTTATACAGAAAACTAACTAAATAAAGTAACTTAAAAAAAGTACTGTATTATAGTCAAGTAAGCAACTCTATCCGCAAGAAAATCAAGGATCACTGAATACGATGGGTATATGAAGCACCAATTTAAAAACCCCTTGAATGAAGAAACAATACTTTATGAAAAGTAATCAAGTGATTCTAGAAATTAAATACACTTGCATGCACACATAATAAAGGTACTAAATTCATTATCTACAAGAACAGCTAGTTTTGTAAGCCTCAAATATAAGAACCTCAGGGGAAGGAAGAAAAAGAACCCCCAAACATGTTTTGCTTTTAAAATTTTTTAAATCACTTAGAAATGAACTAATACAAGCAAAGATTTAATCCTTAGTCAAAAGTAATTAAATAGAATATAATTACTGTATTGTGAATAAAATAACACTGTAGGCGTTATGGTATAGCTATAATCAAAATTATTACTAGTTTCGGTAATCAATTCAATTTCTAAGTATTATTTTTTTTTTCATTATTATCACTTGCATACAAACGCCGAAAGAAATTTATATGGGATGTAGAATATATATATATATGATTTAATCACATTAATTAGTTAAAAAACATTTCTCTCTCTTCTTTTTTAAAATACACTTCTTATAAAATACAAATGATCTGCTAGTACTTCAACATTAATTTATGATCTAAGTCTTCAAAACTTATTTTGGTATACAAAGATAAGTATTAAATACATGCATCTTTTATAAAAATAATTGTATGATGACAAAATAAAACGATCTCAATTTTTTATTACATTAATGTTGTTCAAAGTGCAACACCCTAAAAAAGAACAAAAGACATTAAAACCAAATTTATTGGACACCTATAAAAACTGAGGGAAATGATTGAAACAATAGACTGCCGTACGAGCGTCTTTCTTTGTCTTTCTTGGAAGGAATATGTATTAAAAAAAATTCTAAGCTGGTAGGCAGCTCTATTACCCAAATATAGTCAATTTTTTTTTATTTCAGCAGATATTTTGCTATCATTAGTAATAATTGAGCCCAAGTTAAGTTAAACTCTTTTTTGTTTCAAATTTATAGCATCTTATGTCAAGATAGGGCTCTGATTTCCTGAAAAAACATGTTTTTGTTTTTATCTTCATTTATAACCAAGCCTTTTCTTCTTGCTGTTGCTTCAAGGGCAAAAATGTTTTCAAGGCTTGAAGAAATTAAACAATTTCATCAATAACGTGTCATACATGATTTCAAATTATTCTATCAGAATCTGATCTTAAATGACACTTTGAAATAAAAGGGACAATAATTTTCCAAACCTCAGAGACGTAGTAGTGTCTGTTAAATTCATTAGCAATGCGGGAGTAAACACCAATGGCATTTCAAAGGTAAAAGAATCTATACGGTACGGTGATGCATAATGCACAAGTCATACAATGTTTCGAACCATCTTACAATTCATCTAAAAGGCAATGGCGTGTAATTTATTTACCTTTGTCAGAAATTCAATGCATCATTGCAGATACAGATACTTGTGCTCAATCAAATGTAATCACGGCAATAAACATCTTGCTGCAGTTTTTCACTTTTTTAAATGATGCCAATTGGAATGTTGTGGAACACATCGTATTTTTTTTTTTTTTGCTAGGGCTTTTGATGTTGTAGTACACAATCCATTCTTATTTTACTCGCATGGCATACCTAGCTTCACGTTCGGCAGTGAGACGAGGTTAGAGCAATTCTTTTACTTGGTTGATCTGTCACCCCGACACCTTGAGTTGATTTCGTATAATACACCCACTTCTCTTGGAAGGGGGAGTACAATTCTCAACTCTACAAGACACTATCTTTGACGAAAATTGTTGATTTCGTTCTTTCTTTGGATAAATCTTGAAAAATATTTACCTGGTGCTCAAAATTAAGATAATTTGTGTATTTTGTCAAATTTCATGAAAACAATTGTACAAAATGTAAAACACTGCTTAAAACAAAGATCTTGCGTGTCGAGATTTATGTGCGTGGGAATTCAATAACAGGATTTCTAAGCGCACGTGCCAGAATCCGTATTTCGTTCTCTCTAGCACACCTCGCCGAATTTCTTGGTGTTTTTGCAGCAATCGATCAAAAATTCATAAAAATGAATAACTGTCAAAGTTTAGATGATGAAATGAGGAGAATAGGCCGAATCCGATTTATGGAAAATTCAATTTAAAGAGCGCCAAAAATTTATGATTTTCAGGATACCGAATCTGTCGAGAAAGAGCATGGGCAATGTCGTCCAAGACCCCGATGGCCAGTGAAGATCGCAATTTGTTCATTATAGAGAAAGGCGTAACAGGGATGCTATAGCCTCTCAGCTATCTGGGGACTTGTAAACGCGAGTTGTTTCAAGGGTGACTATTTGCAGAAGACTTCATGAGAGAAGGCCTTTTGCAAGAAGACCTATCGTTTGCGTTCTGCTCAATTCTGCGAATAGGAGGGTCCGCTTAAAATGGTGCATAGATCATAGGAGTGGAGCATGGATCGATGAGTGACCGTTCTCTTCCCTTATGAGTCTCGGTTCAGCTAATCAGATATTCTCACCGTTTTCTCATATGGAAAGCTAGGGAACCACTACCTGCCCTTCAATGTCGAGAAATTGACCATTACGACAGCGGTATCTTAATTGTCGTTGCAAGCATCGCGTTATATGACCACACTCTCCATATCTTTGAAAGGTGAAGAATAGGGATGACATATTGGGGCCTTATGTTTGCTTTGTCAAAGGTCAGTAGGCTCTGATTTCATTTTAATGGATGGCAAGGCCACATCGAGCTTCTGGTTGACGAGTTTTCGAAAGTGAGAATATTCGGTGGATGGATTGTAATTGCAATTAGAAACATCCCTCCGAGAACCATCCAAGGCTTGAAAATAGCTTTGATTAATGAGTGGGTCCAACTGCCCCAAGAACTCATAAAATACCTATTAATTCATTTTTGGTTCTGTTCTGTCATATCTTCCAACTCCGATGAGTGTTATGTACGACAATGCGTATGTATTATAAGTCTTAAATAGCTATTGTTTTGTGTTATATCAACTCTAAGTGTATACCAAATTTTCTTAAAATCCATTCAGTAGTTCTAGAGATAATCGACCAAATCTAAAAAAATCTCTTAATTTTGAACTTCAAAATGTACATGTACACTACAATGATAATCATTTATACTTCTTATCAAGATGTAAGCATTTTGCGTATATTGGAATCTTCCTTTGCTGGTTGCAATTTGTACCACCATAAGTATATTAAGCTTTAACCTGGAAATTTTCTGAATGAAAAATTTTACAAAGAGACTTAAATGAAAAAAGCTTTAAAAGGAGTAATACAAATAACAGAAAATGATTTATTATTATATTAAAAAGCAGTTAATTGGTTGCAAATTTACAAATAATAGTTTAATAATGGAAAGTAATTTTAAAAAGAATAGCGTGACGTCCAGTAGTGTGGAAGAGTCGAAAGGAAGACTAGCCATATTATAATAATTTATCCTCAGTTATAAACAACAACAGCAATTTCTATTAACCAAGTTAAGAGATGCCCTCAAATATCAAATATGGAAAGCAATAACAAAGTAGACGAGATACGAGGAAGACTTTAAATAATCAGATCACTGACGCCTAGGCAATATCTTCTAATTCTTAGCGACCTAAGCTAATTTGATTCCTAATTGACAAATCATCAACTTTAAATTACAATAATCAGCTACGAATATCCACGCCTCACTTCACATATAATCAATTACTGCAAGCCGTTAGCTGTCTCGTCTTTCTCTCCTTCTGATCCGAAAGTTTAATATTTATATACAAGTCTTAATTTGCATACTCACATCTTCTTCGGGGGAAGATTTATAATATCGTAATTTTTATAGACCCAATATTTCCCAAGAGGATTAGTATTTAATAGAATGCGGATAGACCCGTCACAAACTGATAGGGCAAAATTTATATTGAACTGGAATGGATGAATGATGAATGAAATGACGGATGAATTCTTTAAATCAAAGCTCTAATAAAAAAAGTTACACTTTAACCGCAAATGAAGCAAATCATAAATACTTTTAAAATGTCGGTTTTTTGGAGGAATAAAAACAATGTAAATATATATTACGTTAAATGACACTTACACACACTTTATGTACATTTGCATGTTTTATATCAAACGTTTTAATCAACTTGATTTTCAATCTGCTGCTGTAAAAAATTTTCATTTCAAGAGAGCTTTACTTTTTTTTGTAATAAAGTACTTCTGCAGATTTTCGTTTATCTTCTAATGCATGAGGATCTGAACAATCATAACTCGATTCTTGATAAAAAAAATTTCTTTTTTCATCTTACTTTTATAATAGGTTGATATTCAACTCATAACATCAGAAAAATGAGTTTTAATTCGTATTAAGTTAACCTAAAAAATTAAAGATGCGCCAAAACAAGTGACTAATATCAAGGAACATTGCTTTTGATTGAAGGCTTTGCAATTTCACGCTATACATTAACTTACAGCTGCATTCTTCAGTAATTCCCTTTTGAATATACTTTCTCTACTATTATGGCTAAACATAAGGTACTGTACTGTACTGTATTGTTTTGTACTACGCAAATTTTCCACCTGTAGACAAAATCAAAAAAAAAATGAGATTTAATTCAGCCAAAAAGCTTTCCTTCATGAAATGTTTTTAAACAACATTTTAGAGCAATTTTAGTTCACTTAAATAAAAAATAGATTGTACGCCAGAGTTTAAAAATTTTATATCAAGTCCAAAGAACCAAATTTTGCATAGCAGTAGATAACACACAATAATTTAAGCTCTAGTAAAGAATATTATATTGTACGCACTCGCAACTGTTCTATTTGAAGAAAGTTTCCACCCATTCCAAATCATTCCTTCTAATTTAAATGCCTTGAATCATTCCTTAAGTCAGAGACAGAACTACCGCAGATCTATCGTGTCATATACGGTAGTTGGAAATGGCGCCTAGAAAATCAAAATTTTGAAGTCTTGAATTTTGTTAACTTGAAAGAAAAATTGCATCTTACGTACAACTAGGTACCATCGTTGTCATTAAATGTTATGTATTTTGTTGAATTAATGTAATTTTAAAAATCTTTTAGTGATAAAGGGGTGTATTAACCCACAGCATCAATAAAAAAATTATTATTACCAGTCAAAAAATATGCACATAAAACCTACATCTATGTGATAAAGTGGAAAAAAAATATATTGAAATATGTACAATTTTTTTTTATATTTTTAAGCAATGGGTATTTTTGTTGAAAGTTTTTAATTTGAAAAATAATTTTATTGGGGCTTAATGATTAAATTTAGTGTGCGATGTATTTTATTTAACTCCTTTAAATGTAACATAAAAATTATTTTTTATAAAGTCGTTTTCAATTAATAAAGTAACGAAGAACTGAAATTTTTTTTCAGAATGGAGTTTAAACACAAAGATCGATACATGAAGTTCATTATTACCTCACAATGAAATTCCAAGTAAAATAGTATTCTTACAAACAATGATACCTTTCAACAAAGATTAACAACAGTATTAGTTCTACAAAGATTAGGAATTGAGTCATTCATCGCCGCTATCTTGCCGTAATCATTGCATAAATTATTTTGAAAGATATCTTTTTAAGATCTTGTGTAAAAAACTGTTAAGCCTATTTCTGGAAACTTTCATTTGATCCAAATTTGTAAGTAGCTTAATTTAAAATCATAGGAATGTGTGTGTGTGTAGTAAAAAATAGTTAATTTTTAACATATAGTGAGATTTTTCAAAACAATTACATTTTTTGATTTATTGTTTTTTAAAATTAAAGTGACAAAAATATGATGACTAATCTATGTACAACGCTTGTTTTACAAAATCAAATTTCACACGGTTACTTTTATATGTCTTTCAATTTTTTTATCCATTTTAATCTGCACCTTTTGCTGTGGCGTCCACTTCTTTACTAATGAAGTCAGTGTAACAAGTTTAGCGTCTGCGAGGGCTGAACAATGCGCACACGTACGGCAGATCGGGGTAGACCAGTGTTTCTCAAACTTTCAGTACTGGCGACCCAATTTTCAATCATAATTTTTGTCGCCTCCCCCTGTACAACAATAATGTATTTACTGCAATAAAAATGCACTTTGAGAGAGAGACGCTAAAAAGTTACAATACGATCTTAATTATAAACCGTACAAATTAATACGTTAAGTATATTAAATTTTGTGTATATGTAACTTTTAAGTAATGTATATATATTTTAAGAAAAATTACTTAAAATATATATATTACTTACTTATTATTATGTTATTTTTCATTCTCTAATTTTTAAATTGGAACAGATCGCAAAATGATATATTTAAGTAAAGATTTATTTCCTTCAGCATTCATTTCTCAAAGTACAAATGTCATTAGAAAAATAGTCTAGTCAATGTTGCTCTCTATCATATCCATCGCATCTGGCATTATAGGGTTCGTTTGCGTGAGTGTGGGCAACCTATCGGACGTCTGCGCAAAAAATGTAAAAATTCCTCATACAATTCCAGTCAGTTTTTGGTCGACTCGATACTCATATAGCTGCCGAACCTAGCTTGAATGTACATTTTTTAATTTACACGTTAATTGTAATTCACGGTAATTAAGTATTTATGGCAGTAGATTAAAACAAAATCATACATACATTTTTAAGTCGTAAGCAAACATTCAATGATAATAAAGAATCAAGAAGTACACAGACGAACGAGCATGGTTCCGAAAATTAAATCAAGGTGATATTCTCAAACATACCTAAATTTTGGATTTACCACTACTGAAGTAAATGATGGGAAAAAAGCCCCAGCTCGATATGTGTTAAAACTTACAAATCTGTAGAACAACATGTGAAAGTTGTTTTTAAAACATGTAAAATCATTTAGCTATGTTGGCAAAGAATTTTAAAAAGTATTTTCTGGATGAGGACAGCTTGGTAGCAAGTTACGAGTGCATTAGGGATCTATTTCAAGATACTCTTTTCTCTCAAGCTCTCAACTTTCGAAGAAGAAATCTTCATAGATTTCACATCCAGTGAAAAATTAAAAGGCAATTTTGTAATAAATCCTTCTTAGAATTTTGGGTAGAAGTGGATGAGGAATTATCTGTACTGAAAACAAAAGCACTTCGTATACTATTAACATTTTCAACATCCTACCTTTGTTAAACCGGATTTTCTGCGGTGGATGCTTTGAAGACAAAATATAGATCTCAGCTAAATATAGAAAAATTACTCTTTAAGTGTCAATTTCTGATATTAAACCTTCCTTTAAAAAACTTTCCTCTATAAGACAAGCCCGTGGAAGTCCCTAATAATTATTAAACTTGTTCTTAATTTAGTAATAAGATTGATTGATTGATTGAATATTAACGTCGCACTGTTCAGCTGCACGAGGGCTTTTGACGACGGACCACGTAATTTTGAACTATGGTCAAGTGACATGGACGACACCTGAGTTGGCACCCCTCTCTCCTAACTACCACACCACACCAACGGGAGGACGTTTCAGCTCTCGACAGATTTAACGTGCATCACTGCCCTAGTGGTACTGGGCTCGAACTCGTTACAAGGCAAGCCACGATCCGATACCTATACCACTCGGCTACCACGGCCAAATTTAGTAATAAGAAATTATTTATAAAATACCTTCTTCAGTACTGAGATACATTAAACGTATACTGGCTGAAACACCGACTCTTCGCACAAGTTCATTTTTGAAAAAATAAAACATTATTCTTGATATAATAGCTGAACTATAAGGAGAGTAAAACTGCGTGCACGACATTGTATACAAAAATGTAAAATGATTTTTTTTTAGATAAATGCTATAATTGTAAATACCTGTTTAAAAGAACTGTAATTTTAAACCTCACAGAATTAGCATTTAGAATTAATGTTAAATAATGAAAAAGAATATAAAATTCCTATGAAGAATAATTGTGTTACTTTTTAACATTTAAAGCGAGAAGACTTCAAAATCTTTTAACCCGGGAGCAGGCGCGTACTCAATACTAACGCTAATGGTAGTGCGGGGGGACTCAGTCACCCCACTCATTTGTTTATAATTATTTTTACTGCATACGATACAAATTGGAATTCTAGAGAATATTTTAATTTATAGAAAGTATACTTACTTCCTTTCAAGGACTATTCAATTATTTGATGATTTGAGAAAAAATCCAATAAAACTGAACTAAAATGATTCAAAAGTACAAAACCATAATAAAGGACTCAAATCAGACACTTTTCACTAATATTACAGAAATGTTAAATCAATCGATTCTTTTACAAATATCGTAAAACTCTATTATTTACAATTCCCCTAAGCGAAAGGCAAACGCATAAAAGATGGGACGGAAATAATATTGAATAACCATACCAAAAGATTGAAGGTCAATCAAATGATTAAAAACGTACTATGCAGCCTGGCTGAAAAGTGAATCATGTCTTCCTTTTCTTTTTTACAACTAATGTACAGTATTTCAATAATAATTACAGTGATGAATTGTTTATCTTCTTAGAATTTTCTCAGGGTCTGGGTTTCGTTTTTCTTTTAACGAGTAATATTTTATGTTAAAACGTAATAAAAAAAAATCTCTCATTGAGAAAATACAGCAAATAAAACAAAATGTTTTTTTAATTTGGTTTTGGGATCAAACACAAAGATAGCTATTTGTGATGACGGAAAAAGCCAGATAATAAACATAAATTATGTCAGTGCTGTTGTGTGTATTTTTTTACTATGGAAGAAAGCATTTTGTTTTTACTTCTCTTTCCGGTTATTTTTTTAAAAATCTTTAAATTTTCGATATGCTCGCGCCCCTCAGGGGGCGTGCCCCACACTTTGAGAAACACTGGGGTAGACCCATAAAATCTCGGAGGGGTTTCTAATCCATCGATGAACATTTATTAGATTCTGATGCATAGTTCCATAATAATAAGTCATAACTTTTGGATACTTTAAGCCTGGACATCCTGTATCACTTTCTGTGTATTCGGATGTTTTAATTAAGGCACGATTTGTGTACGAAGCTTACAAAATCTCTGATTTTTTTTCGTTGAAATTGTTCTCCTCCTAACGATACGTAGAGGGTCGAAATGGAGATAGACTTAAATTGGATATTAAAACTATTAAAGAAAACTCCAATCAGAAATAAATTCCCATATTTTTGATAATATCAAAAATAGAGGAAATTAGTATGAAATTAGTACGAAATTAGATAGGTTTGAGGCAAAAAAATTACATTTTCTCTTGATAGTAAACAATATCTCCATTCTGAACATAAATTTAAATGGTCTCTCTACAACATAATTATTTCTTCTGAGGAAATAGATGAATAATTATTGTCCCTGTTAAAGAAATATGAATCAGCAAATTTTTTCTGATATGGATATGATAAATTAAATTGTATCTTCAAAAAATAAGGTACCTAAACTCTTTTCTCAACAACTCATTTAAATGTAACCATTTCCAATCAATCAATTATTGGATTGAGCAGAATCTTTTTATCGAGATTAATGTCGTGTCCGGATTCGCTTGGAATGAATGTAAGCTATAACTGGTTTCTTGAAATATAACACAGATTTACTTACATACACAAGTAACAAAAAAGCTAAGGTTTATGCTACCATTGATACTAAATATCAGGTTAAAGTAAATATTCAAATCGTTTGATTCCTTGTGATCTATTTTTCGTCTTATATATTTATTTGATGTAAGTATAAAATGCCCATCAGAATCTAAAAACTTCTTAGCGTATGATAAAATCTACAAATAATTGCAATCCTTCTGAAAATAAATTTTCTCAAAATAATTGCCAATTTGACGAAATGTTACCAAATAAAAAATAGATGCCTTAAACATTGCCGATTTGGCGAGATGTTGCCAATTTTGGTTGCAAAATTTAAAAGCCTCAAACATTGCCAACTTGGCAATATCACTCTGATTTGGCAAGTTTCTTACAAAATTGCACAGTCAAATATTTCTTTCATTTCAGTCACAGAATATGTTTCATTATAGATTTTATATACTTGATGCTTTTTATTTATGTCTATACATCTGAGAATATTTTATATGTAATTGAACTAATTTGACTATAATGTAAACAAAATAAATAACATTGTTCTTAATAATTCTTAAAATAAGTTCTTAAAATAAATAACATGCTTCTACCCAAGGGCTATTAATTCCGGGCAGTACTATTCTGAAACGGAAATGGAAATAAAATTACGATTTTCATAATTATAAAAGAAGTAAAAGAAACGCTTGTTTTTGAAAAGAAATATGATTCAAAGTTGGGTGTATTATCCAAAAAGACCATTGCCTTGAATTTCCACAAGAGGCCATACTTTCTTAATAAAAGGCTCTATGTTTTGAATTAAGATGAGTTCTGAATAAAAAAAAGTCTTTTATTCATTTCAGGACTGTAGAAATTCAGGACTTTCCTTAAATTGGGGAAATGTTTTCCCCTAGAGTTACATTCCATAGCTATATAATGTCACCTTCTTTAAATTACTGTTTCGCAGCTTTTGTACTTTCCAAGCCATTACCACTTGCAGAATATTCCTTCATTTCTATGGTTTTCTTTGTAATTTTCATTGATCCTAATTCTGACAGCAATTTCTTCCTAAATACAAAGTATGTTTGCAGTGAATAAAAACAGTCATTTGAAGTAAAGTAACTTAATTTCAAATACAAGACAACGGGAGTATCCAGAAACGAGTAAAACTATTGTTCATACTACACCATGAGTTAAAATAAACATTCTGTACGATTAAAAGCACACCGTAACAAAATTAAGATAAGTTAAATTTCCTGCCGTTTGAATCCCTAATAACATAAAACTGCAGCTAAATTCTGAGACTCATTCTGCAGTTGTATTTCGCGGATTGCTATGCAATCGACAATCTCGAATACGAATATAAAAATTTGAAATTGCTGGTGAAAATTTCTTTGGTTATGTGTGAAATCCACACATTTAGTTATTGTTACAAATGTCTATTGAGTATGTGAAGTGTAGAGGTTTATCAGGATGTATATTCAGGCTCAGAGCTAATAATGGTATTGGACGCTTGTGCCTTGTGTAATGTATAATTTTTATGTTAGTTTTTGCTGCGGGACTCCAGAAGGAACAAAAGGGTGAGTAGTGCGTGTTGACGTAGGATCGAAGTGTAGAGGCATCTTATTTTTGAGAGTCCCTTTTTAGTGTTCCGTCATATGAAGAGGCAAACTTTCCATTTTAAGATGAATTCTTTGTTAAAGGATAGTTGTTAGTGAAACCATATTGTTCGAAGATTATAAAATTATTATCTGACATGTAGGTCAAATATTTTTTTAAAAGTATAACAAGATCAGTAAATTCCTTTAGAATTTAATTGTCTATTGTTGGTTTTCAACTTTAAGTACACATGCTAAGCAAGGTGAGAAACCAGTTCCTTGCTGAGTATAGAGGAACACGCGGTGTCTTAGCTGAATTCTTTATCAATTCTATAACTATAAGCTCGTTTAAGAGACGCATGTATAAGTAATTTTTGGATCAAGTAAACACAAATAATATAAAAAAAAATTAAGTCAATTCCTACTTAGATCAACAAAGAAAAATTTTATTTCAGTTACTTTTTATTATAAATAATTACAATTAATATAAATATTTATATTCATATGATAGAATCACAATAATAAGTGGCAATTAATTTTTATTAATTATCATTAAAGTATCGTATTGTCATTGAAAATAATAATGTATATAAAATTTCAGTTCAACTGAATGCTTTAAAACGTGAGGGGAAAAAATCTTTTAAAATTTTGAAATTGAAGCCAATGCATGTCTGTGTGTGCAATTCTCTGAATAATTAGTTTCGGTCAATTAATTTTAATAAATTATAATTAAATTATTGTATTGTCACCCAAAACAATCGTGTATAGAAACTTTCAGCTCAAATGAGCACTTTCAAATGTAAGAAAAACCCTTTTAAAGTTTTGACACGAGTCGCCAAGAATGATACCAACGTCGCTGTATTTGTAATTCTTTAAATAATTAGTTTTAATCACACTTAATACTTATTAATTGCAATTAAATTACTGTATAGTGATCCAAATGATCGTGTATATAAAATTTCAGATCAATTGTGTTTTTTAAAATGTATTTTATTAACGATTGAAAATTTAAACAATATATAGGGAGATTGAGAACTAATAGTAGAAATTGAAAAAAATGGTCTAAAAGTAAATGTTGCGGTGGTTAAAAAGTTTAGGTAAGAAAAATATTTGCAGTACATCTGACTGTCAGAAATATTATAAAAGAGAAGGCTTGAGAATAGAAGCTTATATATAAACATTTTGTCTGACTCAATATTACATCTTGCTCGCCTTTAATGTTCTTCAGAGTTTAAATAGAAAAAATTTCCTTCAGTTCTAGATATAGACTAGTTAACTATGTTGAAAATATCATAGAACATATTTTTATAAAATATCTTTCCAAAACATCTGTAAATAATTACCAGATTGGCGAAATATCTCTAATTTTTATGGTAAAAATTTCTTTAAAAAATGAACTCAAATAATCAATGCCATTTTGGCAATATCCCGCTAAATTGGCGGTTTTCTACTGAAACTGAGCAATTTACAGACAAGACAGCTAGTCATCTTAGAGCGAAAAGTTCTTAGATATGTATTTGGTGCTGTGAATGAGAATGAATTGCAGAGACAACGACATAATTTTGAATTATACAAGCTTTTTTTGAGAAAGCAGATGTCACATTAAATACATCGAGATTGGTCTTTGAGGTTTGAGGATCACATCTGCCTTTATGGACCCTTTATCCTTGACATTCAGAATTTTCAATTAGAAACCTATTAAAACTAGAGCTAGGGGTAGGACCAAATTGAGATGGGTTTACTATGTGGAGGAAGATTTAAAATTTAAAAAGTAATTAATTGGTGAGCAGTCGCTAAGCGGAGGTCAGAATAGTTCTTAAGATGGCCTTGGCCCACCCAGGGCCGTTGTGTAAATTTCAAGATTCCCTTTTTTAATAATTAGGAAAAAAAGAGAAGAGGATTTCTCTGCAATTATTATGCATTTACTACTTTGAACAATGCTATTTGCAAAATATGTAATATTTCAATCTTCTTCACTTCTTAAGAAAGGAATTTTTCTAAGCAAAGAAGTTTCTTCCATGGCTTTAATTTTCCTTCTTTTTTACTGTTTGGAATCCTTAAAATCCCACTTGACTTTTTCTGCGTAATTATTTTTGTTATTTAAGCTTCACATAGCACAGTTTCTCCATTTTCACTCGCTTCTTCTACGTACTATACATCATTATTGAAGCAAAAAAGAAATTACCAATATTTTCCAAACGCAAAAATGCTATTTCTGTAAAGTGAAACTCAATAAGAGTTAAGGTAAAAGTTAAGCTAAACTTTCTGATTCAATTATAGCTACTGCTCGTCTTATATACTCGTCAGTAAATGTCGGGGATCAAGTGCCCTAGAAAGTTTACCGCGTCAGAAAGAAAACCAAGAATAATCACAAATCTTCTCAAATCCAGAAGTATTAAATGCATTTGATAAATAAAATACCTCATTGTAAATGCATTTAGTTTGGCAATATAACTTCATGCCTCATTTTGATTTTCTTTTTCAAAGTAAAGTAAAATCAAAATATGACATGAAATTCCTCCATTGGCCTCTTCTATTCATTATATGTTTTTTCTACACTAAATGTTTTTTTATAAATAACACATTTGGGGATTTTTACTTTAATTTAGACAAAAGCAATTTATCATAGAATATTGAGTAGTGGTGAGCAACATGCCTTTTTGAAGTTCGCGAAACGTTATTATATTCACTGCTGTCTTGTAAATGTGCTTGCCCCCTATATGAAATGGTGATGGCTTTAAGAGGCTTTCACCTACTCCACACGATTCTTTTAATTTCAAATTTCTCGTATTGGACCTTAAGATAAGGATTAAACTGCCACGGATATATTAAATGTCTAGATCTATCGAGTCATATAATTGCTTGAAATGGCTCGAAGATAGTCGAAATTTAGAAGCCAAGAGAGTGGGATTTAATAAAAGACATTATGAAAACGATTAAATACCCTCAATTGGCACAATGTGGAACTTTGAAAACTGGTATGAAAGCTCAGGTTTCATCGTCATCTCTTGACTGTGGTTTGAAATGAATACTGTTTACTGAAAATGGCTTTTGGATTATTTCTGAGTACGGCGTTAATAAAGTAATACATATATCAATCAAAACCTCAAACATGCAGCATAAAATAATCCTGGTAATAAAAGTTTATCATTGACTGTATGCATTTATCTTTTTTTAGCAGTTATATTTAATTTAATTTTTTTTATTTAACAATATTCTAAGAACCTATGTATTTCTGAAAATTAGAGTTGTCCAATTTAATCTTTCGTATATTATTATGTACTCATGACAAGAATTAAGGTCATAAACATGTTTTTCGTCATAATTTTAAAATGACTCAAATAAAAATTATAGAATGTGTATTTTATATATTTTTGAAGAACGGGTGATACACAATATCAACCTTCATTTTAGAATAAGATATTGTTTAGTGTTAGTTTTTGCAGAAGTATTGGATTTAGGCCATTCAAGCATATGGGAATTTTGCCCCCAGTTTTAAGAATATTGCATTAAAACAAAGGTTAATTTGTTTACAGTGAGAATAACTTCTCTTCATCATGTAATGATTCCTTGAGATGGAGAGCTATTAGCCGAATTGGAGTTGGCCAGTCTCAAGCGGAGATTGCTCAATGTTTACAAGTGTCCCGAAAGTGGTGTTAATTCAAAACAAGTGGCACTCTCACCAGGAAGGTTCACAAAGGTCTCCACAGTACATCAACATCACGGGATGACTACTTGGCATTAAGCGCACGACGTCATAGGCTGACAATGGCTACTCAGATTGTTCGTGATCTTGCTGCTGAGTCTGGAAGAAGAATTTCCTGGTAAACACGGTCTACAGCTGTCTTGAAGAGACTGATCATTACGCCCGAAGTCCAGTCTGTTGAGTGCCTTTGAATGTCTTCATCAGAAAGGACCGAATATTATGGAAGTGAAAACATCAATCGTGGACACCATAAGAATGGGGGGTGTTCTTTTTAGTGATAGGTCGATATGTAGCAGACAAAGTGATTCTCGTCGAGTCTTCGCCTAGAGAGATATGGAGTTCACTTTCATCTTTCCTACGTAACAAAAATTGACAGATTTGGTCGCAATGAAATCCCTGTGTGTGGTGGCATAATGGGCAGTCGTACACTAATGTACGTTTTATATTTACGTTTTTACAACTCACAAAGCTATAGGAATGAGATCTTGGAAACCTATGTGAGGTTTTTCTGGGTGCTATGAGCCCGGACTACATTGATATGGATGATAAAGCGTGGGGCCACACAGAACTCATATTGTTGATGAATTCCTTGAAGAAGCGGATATTCGCAGTATGGATTGACTCTCGAGATCCCAATTCTGTCGCATGCCTTAGGGATGATCTAGGAAAAGTCATTTCTCGGCGTAGCTCCTCCAAGGATCCTCCAGAAATTAAAACTCCCGCTTTTGACAAAATGGGCAAATTGCCACAAATGCTTACGGAAACCTTCATAAACAGCCAGTTCACAGTGGTTACACGCCATGCGAGACAAAGTGAGCATAGTGATTTTATTATAGCATTGTAGCTATTAATTTTTCCCTGGTTTGATTCTTGGAAGGAAGGCATTAAGAAATTTGGGATCATTGAGTGAATTACATAATTATCACACAATTGTTTTATTACATCCACATGATGAGTTGTCTCCTCTAAGGTATCAAATAATTTGAGGCAACGTAGAAATATTTAGTAGTTCGTATTTGTATCAAAACTGCTGTTTTAGATATTTTTAAACATTCTTAACATTTTTTCTCAGTCACATTTTGGTTTTCCAATAGAATGGAACAATTAGAATAATTGGGTAGTGAAAGTTTTGAGAAGCTTCTTACACCATTAAATAAAAGCAATAGTATCTTCTGTAAAAAATTAATATAAAGAATTCCTCTAATCAATTCGTGCATTTTAATTGTGTTCCTAAATCTTTCCATGAGATAATTTAAAAGCCTGGATCATAAGATATTAATTCGGGTGTTTTATTTACGTCCACAAATGTGCTTTACATTTCTTACGTCGTTCATCTTCATTAACTTAGTATGGAGCCCCTATTCGATTTGGGTCTAAAACAAATATAACAAGAATATCATTATTTTGGTAAGAAACTTTTATAAAGTAAATGTGAAAATTACGAGTTGGTAAGTTAAAAAGTTTGTGTGTAAATTAAAAACTCTGACGGAAAATTATTAATCTAGAATCTAATTCGTACTTTGTAAGTGTTTCGGGAGATGCTCTTTTCATTTCAGCAAACTATTTAGTTTAATCCATAGACTTTAGAAATAAATAAATCTTATCTCTGAAAGTTTTGTAAAATTAAACAGAAAAAGTGCATCCTATAAACACTTGTATTCACTAGGATATTATGCATTTTAATGAATTAATGTAATCTTAAATGATTCTTGATGATAAAGATATTTTATAATCAAGTAAAAGTGGTAATTTATAGTAAAAATATACACATAAATCTACAAATATGAAATAAATCTAAAAAAAAACTTGAAATCTGAACCAAATTTTTAGTTTTTTTAAGGACTGAATAAATTTATTGATAATTTTTAATTTACAATAATAAATTTTCAGTGCAATGTATTTTCTTTAACTTTTTTCCAAGTTTAATATAAGTTAGTAAAGTCGTTTTTAATTAGTTAAATGGGAAAATGATTTCTTCAACTGAAATTTAAAACCAGAAACTGTACAACAATCAAACTTAAAACACAGAACTCCATAAAAAAAGTTCATTATTATCTCACAATGAAAGTCCATGTAAAGTAATACTGTTGTAAACAATAACACCTTTTTACAAAGGCTAATAACAGTACTAATTCAGCAACAGATTAAGAATCGAGTTATCAATCACCGCCATCTTGTCGTCCTGTTTGCTGAAGCGAGATTTTTAAAGGTTATCATTTTGAAAATATTTTTTAAGTAACAAATCTCATTTCAAGATATTTTCATTTAATAAAAATTTGTAAGTAATTTGATTTTCTTAAAGCCATAAGTATAAAGTATTTAAAACATATATTTAGTTTATGTCATATTGTGAGACTGTTTACAAATTACATATTTTAAATTCGTTGCTTTTTAAAATCAAAGTGCCGAAAATATATATACTCTATGCATAACTTATTTTACTAAAATTAAATAAATTCACTTAAACTCTTAGATAAAAAACGTTTGCAATTCCTTACCAATTTCTTTATCAATTTTAATTGAGCTTTCCTGCATTCGAAAACAATAATGTGTATAAATAAAGCAATTTAGAAGCATTGAATTATTACTGTTTATATTATTTTATTTCCACAGTTTATATTTGCAATATTTTTTGTTTTGTTAAAAAATAGATATGTACATGTTTCTAATATTCTGTTAAGTTCAGTTTCATTAGATTTTCTTTGCTAAATAAAAAATTATGTTGCTGAGATGTTATATCGTAGTGGGATTCACAAACACAAACGCAGATAATTTAATAATAAGAACTAAAATGGAAATCATTTTCATCCGAATGTTGTTATTAAAGTTTAATTACTCAAGTAAATATAAGCTCCTGATAGTTGACTGTGAGGAGCGGGCGAATCATTCACCGTAAAGTATGCGCTCTGATAAATTTCTGCGATTCCAAAGTTTAAGAATTCAGACTTTTCAAGAAACTTACAGCTTTTATAACGATACACGATAAAACGATGCTTTTATTATCTTTATTGAAAAAAAGGGAATTTTGTGCGATGAGATTTTTAGGGTGGTCTTTATTTTATCTATGCAAATGTACTTTTGTGGGTGCTTTTCTCAACTTTTCTATATTATGTTAGTTCTAAAGCATTAAGAAAATCGTCGAAATTTCTTTTTAAAAAATCTTGAATAGAAGAACTTAATTTTATATTACGTTAAGAAATAGATGATTTAGAATATTCATTTGCTTGAATAATTCATTCAACTTCATTAATTTGTGAAGTATTTCTGCATAATATATTCATAATAAGAAATTTGATAAATTCTTTCATAACAACTGTTTCATAACTAATGTTTTGTCTTATTTCTGTTTTTGTACAATGTTATAATTAATACCCGTAACACGTTATGTTGCGCAAATAATTTATATGTACACACATTAAAGTTGCACAAAAAAATGCTTTTTATAATGTTTAATTCCACTAACTTTACTGGCAAGTCTCTTCTGCTGTGAATGAGGGGAAAAATCAAATTACAATATCATATATATATATATCTTTACAATGTTCGCGCCATACTTAAATACGTATTATCCCAACAATTGCTAAAACTATTAATAACTCTAAAAGTTGGCAACCCCGATTTTTTATGTGTCGTCGTACATGATGAATAAACAAAAAGGTGCTTTGCTTCGTATAATGTCACCGATAGGTTTCGATAATACGTACGTACCCAATGCACTTATAATTATCTTTGAGAAAATATTTAATTGTAGTTCTCGATTTCTATTTCTATAAGTATGGAGAATTCTTATTTCTAAGTTTGAATTTTGAGCACTTTTTAAGCTATTCTTACTAAAATTAAGGCAAAATGCCTAAAATGATGAACGATGAGAAAAAATAAAGATAAATGATTTGAACAACTAAAAATATTTTATAATATATTTATTTTCGACGAGAGAAATAACTAATTATTAACTCTTTTCTCGATTCTATGTCATGAGAATATTATACCAGAAAGAAGTGAATTCTAACTTTTTAAAGTTGAGAATCCAAACATTGATTTTTTTTTCTAAAAGATTGATGCTCCAGGCCCAATTATTCTATTACTCTTGAGTTATTTGTTGTTATTCATAATTGAAATCGGAGCTATTTGATTGAGTGAACATTTTACTTTAGCTTGTATTTGAGTTTTATGATAAATTTTGAATAAAAAGATTCGTCATAGATTTGAAGGAAGGCCCAAATAGCTAATGAACATGCGGTCATGTTTAGTTGGTGAAAATGTTACTAATTACGTAATGTTCTATTTAGATTTTATACCGAGGGCTTTATTTTAACTGAACAAAACATTAGAATTCTTTTGCTTAAGACTCTTACCCTATCGGTAGAGTAGTTATATTAAGAACTCTTGAATGAATTGTCTTTTTAGATATGTTTCACCACATGCGGGACAGTAATAGTGCTACATAATTTTTTGTCCTAGTTTCTAAGAAAAATTATTTCTTTGGATTGGAGTTGAATATCCTCAAAAATGCAATGGCAAAAAAGAGGATATTGGATAATAATTTATAATTATCAAACAACAAAAGATAGAGAGACAACACCAGCTGTTATAGGCTTCTTGCCTATTCAGTCATATTCTCAGTGGGCCCTATATTCGCTATCATATCAAATTCTTTTTCGACAACACTTCATAAGTGTCAGTGCTACTAGGTCATTGAAAGTTTTAATGAATGTAATTCACTTACGGTTAGTTTGTGGGTAATTCTAGTAATTGGGGGAAGTCTTGAACATGTTCGATGGAAGTATGCAAATCTTCCTGCATTTGAAACACTCGAATGTATCTCATTCTTTTCTTCCAAAACTTTCGTGGAATGCGTGTAGGGGTTTGCAAAACGATAGTTGAAAAAACTTACCTTTCTCAATACAATCATAGGCCCCTTCGTAAGTTAGTATATCAGTTGATATCTTGGCAGTTTTATTGCTAGTTGTTTCCACTATGGCGATAGGCAATGCCGCTAACTGTATTCTTTTCGTGCCATCACTTCCTGTTGTTTTATCTTCAGTTTCCCACAATTGATGTTTATGCATACATACACACACAAGTATATCAACTTAAGAAAACCTAACAGACATGCATCTTTAGTATAATGACTTTTTCAAAAGCATGCCGCATGTTCTAGGATCTAATTTTTAAAATATTATCTCTTTTTCTCGTAATAGTGGGATTTATTTGATACCGTAACAAGAATATTGATTCGTTATAATATATAAGAGAGAGAAAGATGCTTTTTTATGTAAGCCTATAAGCACGTCAGTGAAAATAGAACTTTTAAAGAGACTCAGACATTCCTTTTTTGATAAATTCATATAAACTTTAGCAAGTTAGATTTATTAATTAATTTTTGCAAATTTAAATTTAATTTACCAATCCCTGATAACTCTAAATTAGGCATTAATACTTTTAAAGAATTTTTTTCAACATTATTAAACAATATCATATTTTTCTCTAGTTTTGTAGACTGCAAAGGAATCTCGTTGAAATTCATAGAAATTTCAATGTTCTGAAAAATTCTTGTGCCGAAACTGGCCATTGTTCCGTGTGTTAAAACCGAAAGGGAGTAAGAAATTACCACCAAAAAGCTTCTCAAGGATGACAGATAAGTGCATTTTGAAATCCTTCGTTATTGTAGATTTGAGAGGTCTCAAACGTCAAACAAAACTTTCGTGTTGATGAGATATAATAATTAAACATATTGAGGTTCTTAAAATATCTAAAAATGAGAAAAAAAAGAAGATGGAGGAGGGTTTAATTTAATTTATTTTTTTTTATTATTAAATTCGAGTATCTAAGGATTTAAGTAATAATGAACAATGTGTAGGAAATTTCCAAATAAATAAAAAAAATTGCGTAGCTTAGTGACAATTACAATAATAGCATAAATCTTCGACTTTCACAAAATATAAAAATTAATTATATCAATAACTTTAAAGTAGTTTTCGGATAATAGAAACAGAAAGGGTTGGCTCAAGAAACAAACTCATCAGGTACGTCTGGTACAATGCACAAGTATAGAATCTCGATACACGCTGTTGTGTTGTCTTACTTTTTTGAAAATTAGGCATTTTCCAAATAACATTAGACCCGCATCCCCCGCAAACAAATGTCATTCATATAGATTGAATTTAATAACTAATTTCGAACACTTTTTGTTCATATAACACTTACATAGGGTTATTGAATTACAGACAGTTAAATAATTCATCGACTCTCATACATAGCAGACATCTCAAACATTTATAAATAGTTGCAAAGTAGATTTCCGATAACAGAAGATGTGGTAAAAAGAAAGAAACAAACATTAGGCATGTGTGGTGTAATGCGCGTGTATGGAATCTCGATGCAACCATTTGTGTTGTTTTATTTATTTCACAAATAAGGGTTTTTCCGATTTAAATTTACCACCCTCAAAATAGTAATAATTAATAGTAATAGTAAATAGTTTCTAAATAGTAGAATGTTGTTTTCCGATAACAGAGTGAGAAAGGGGGGTACAAGAAGTAAACACACATTAGGTATGCGTGGTGCAATGTGCGTGTATGGAATCTTCATTCATGCTGTTGTGTACTCTTATTTTAATTAAAGACAGTTAAATAAAAAAAAAATTCCTGGATTGTCAAAGATAGGAGTAATCGTGCTTTCTAAATAGTTGCAAGGTGGTGTTCTGGTAATAGAGGTAGAAATGGGTGGTACAAGAAGAAAAAAACATTACGTATATGTGGTGCAATGTGCGTGTATGGAATTTTGATACACGTTTTTGTCGTCTTATTTTAATTAAAAGCAGTTAAATAATTTCTCGACTGCCACACATTAGAGTAATCGCGTCTTCGAAATAGTAGCAAGGTGGTTTTCCGGTAACATTGTGTGATAGGGGGGGGTTACAAGAAGCAAACACAAATTAGGCATGCGTGGTGCAATGTGCATGTATGGAATCTTCAAACATGCTGTTGTGTCATCTTGTTTTAATTCAAGATAGTTAAATATATTTCCTGAATTGTCACAGATAGGAGTAATCCCGCTTTCTAAATAGTTGCAAGTTGGGTTTCAAGTAACCAAAGGAAAAAAGGGGGTTGGTACAAGAAGAAAACACACAATAAGTATATGTGGTGCAATGTTCGTGTATGGAATCTTGATACACGCTGTTGTGTCGTCTTATTTTAATTAAAGTTATTTAAATAATTTCTTGGTTGATACAGTTAGGAGTAATCGCGTTTTCTAAATAGTTGCAAGGTGGTTTTCCTGTAACAGAGTCAGAAGGGGGTACAAAAAGCAAACTCATATTAGGTATGCGTGGTGCAATGTTCGTGTATAGAATTTTGATTTACGATGTTGAGTCGTCTTATTTTAATTAAACACAGTTAAATAATTCCTTGATTGTCACAGATAAAAGTAATCGCGTCTTCCAAATAGTAGAAAGGTGGTTTTCCGGTAACTGTGTAAAAAAGGGGAGGGGTGGGGGTAAGAGAAGCAAACACACATTAGTTATGCGTGGTGCAATGTGCGTCTATGGAATTTTGATACACGCTGTTTTTACGTCTTTTTTAATTAAAGATAGTTAAATAATTCCTGGATTGTCACAGTGAGGAGTAATCGCTTTTTCTAAATAGTTGCAAGTGGGTTTTTAAGTAACAGAGGGAGAAAGGGGTGGTACACGAAACAAAAATTTATCAGGTATGTGTGGTGGAATGTACATGTAAGGAAACTCGATACACGCTGTCGTGTCGTCTTATTTTAATTAAAGACATTTACATAATTCTTCAACTGTCACAGATAGGAGATTCGCGTCTTCTAAATATTTGCAAGGTGGTGTTCTTTTAACAGAGTGAAAAGAGGGGTACAAAAAGCAAACACACATTAGGTATGCGTGGTGCAATGTACGTGTATGGAATTCTGATACACACTGTTCTATCGTCTTATTTTATTTAAAGACCGTTAAATAATTCCTCGACTGTCACACATAGGAGTAACCACGTTTTCTAAATAGTTGCAGGATGTTTCTCCGGTAACAGAGGTAGAAAGGGGGGTACAAGCAGAATACACACATTAGTCATGCGTGGTGCAATGTTCGTGTATGGAATTTTCATACATGCTGTTTTTTCGTTTTTTTTAAATTAAAGATAGTTAAATAATTCCTCGACTGTCACAGATAGTTGTAACCCCGTCTTCTAAATAGTTGCAAGATGATGTTCTGCTAGCAGAGGTAGAAATGGGTGGAACAAGAAGAAAACAAACATTAAGTATGTGTGGTGCAATGTGCGTGTATGGAATCTAGATACGCACTGTTGTGTCGTCTTATTTTAATTAAAGTATGTTATATAATTCTTAGACTTTCCCATATAGGACTAATCGCGTCTTATAAATTGTTGCAAGGTGGGTTTCCGGTAACAGAATGAGAAAGAGGGTAGCAGAATTAAATAGACATTTGACATGTGTGGAGGAAAGTGCATGTATGGAAACTCTATACACGCTGTCGTGTCGTCTTATTTCAGTTAAAGGCAGTTAAATAATTTCTCGACTGCCACAAATAAGAGTAATCACGTCTTCTAAATAGTAGTAAGGTGGTTTTCCGGTAACAGAGTGAGAAAGAGGAGAAGGTACACGAAACAAACACAAATTAGGCGTGTGTGGTGCGATGTGCGTGTATGGAATCTTGATACAAGCTGTTGTGTCGTCTTATTTTAATTAAAGAAGGTTAAATAATTCCTGGATTGTCACAGATAGGCGTAATCGCGTTTTCTAAATAGATGCAATGTGGTTTTCCGTCAACAGAATGAGAAAAAGGGAAGCAGAATTAAACAGACATTAGGCATGCTTGGTGCATAATGCGTGTATGGAATTTTGATACACGCTGTTGTGTCGTCTTATTTCAATTAAAGACCTTTAAATAATTCCTCGACTGTCACAGATAGGAGTAATCACGTTTTATAAATAGTTACAGGATGTTTCTCCGGTAACAGAGGTAGAAAGGGGGGTACAGAAAGAAAAAAAAAAGTATTTCTGGTGCTTTGTGCGTGTATAAAATTTTGTTACACGCTGTTGCGTCGTCTTATTTTAATTAAAGTTATTTAAATAATTTCCTGATTGATACAGTTAGGAGTTTTCGTGTTTTTTAAACAGTTGCAAGTAGGTTTTCCGGTAACAAATTCAGAAGGGAGTGCGAAAAGCAAACTCATATTAGGTACGCGCGGTGCAATGTTCGTGTATAGAATTTTGATTTACGATGTTGAGTCGTCTTATTTTAATTAATTGCAGTTAAATAATTCCTTGATTGTTACAGATAAGAATAATCGCGTCTTCTAAATAGTAGCAAGTTGGGTTTCAAGTAACAGAGGGAGAAAGGGGGGTGGCTACAAGAAGCAAACACAAATTAGGCATGTGTGGTGCAATGTGCGTGTATGTAATCTTGATACACGGTCTTTTGTCGTCTTATTTTAATTAGAAAGGAGTTAAATAATTCCTCGACTGTTCAAGATAACAACAACGACGTCTTCAAAATAGTTGCAAAGTGGTGTTCTGGTAACAGAGTGAGAAAAGGGTGTACAAGAAGCAAACACACCTTTGGTATGCTTGGTGCAATGTGCGCGTATGGAATTTTGATACACGCTGTTCGCGTTTTTTAAACAGTTGCAAGGTGGTTTTACTATAACAGAGTCAGAAGGGGGTACGAAAAGCAAACTTATATTAGATATGCGCGGTGCAATGTTCGTGTGTAGAATTTTGATTTACGATGTTGAGTCGTCTTATTTTAATTAAACACAATTAAATAACTCCTTGACTGTCACAGATAAGAAAAATCGCTTCTTCTAAATAGTAGCAAGTTGGTTTTTCGGTAACTGTGTGAGAAAGGGGGTGGTGGTAAGAGAAGCAAACACGCATTAGTAGTGCGTGTATGGAATTTTGATACACGCTATTTTTCGTTTTTTTTTAAAATCAAAGATAGTTAAATAATTCCTAGATTGTCACAGATAGGAGTAATCCCGTCTTCTAAATAGTTAAAAGGGGGTGTTCTGCTAGCAGAGGTAGAAATGGGTGCAACAAGAAGAAAACACACATTAAGTATGTGGAGTGCAATGTGCGTGTATGGAATCTAGATACGCACTGTTGTGTCGCCTTATTTTAATTAAGGAAAGTTAAAAAATAGATCCTGGATTGTCACAGATAGGAGTAATTGCGTCTTCTAAATAGTTGCAAGGTGGTGTTATAGTGACAGAGGTAGAAAAGGGTGTTTCAAGAAGAAAAAACACATTACGTATGTGTGGTGCAATGTGCGTGTATTGAATTTTGATACACGCTGTTATGTCGTCTTTTTTTAAATAAAGAAAGTTAAAAAATAAATCCTGGTTTGTCACAGAGAGGAAAAATTCTAAATAGTTTCAGGATGTTTTTCCCGTAACAGAGTTAGAAAGGGGGTACAAGCAGAAAACACACATTAGGTATGCGTGGTGCAATGTGCGTGTATGGAATCTTCATACACACTGTTGTGTCGTCTTTTTTTAATTAAAGAGTTAAATAATTTCTCGCGTTTTCTAACTGGTTACAAGGAAAGGGGTAGCAGAATTAAACACACATTAGGCATGTGTAGTGCAATGTGCGTGTAAGGAATTTTGATACACGCTGTTGTGTTGTCTTATTTTAATTAAAGATAGTAAAATAATTCTCTCCTTGACAATCACAGATAGGAGTAATTGCGCTTTCTAAATAGTTGTAAGTAGGTGTTATGGTAACAGATGTAGAGAGAGAAATGGGTGGGGTACAAGAAGCAGACACACATCTTAGGTATGCGTTGTGCAATGTGCGTATTTGGAATTTTGGATACACGCTGTTGTGTCGTCTTATTTTAATTAAAGATAGTAAAATAATTCTCTCCTCGACTATCATAGATAGGAGTAATCGCGTGTTCTAAATAGATGCAAGGAGGGTTTCTGGTAACAGAGTTAGAAAAGGGGGTACAAGCAGAAAACACACATTAGGTATGTGTAGTGTAATGTGCGTGTATGGAAACTCGATACACGCTGTTAGGTTGTCCTATTTTTTAAAAAATAAGGCGTTTTCTGATTTAAATTAAACCCTCCTTCCCATCACACAAATGTCATTCACATCCATTTAAATAAATGCTTCCATTTCTAATACTTGTTCCTCTAACACTTACATAGGGTTATTTAATTTCAGACAAGTTAAAAATTCATTGATTCTCACAAATAGGATTGATCGCGTTTTCTAAATAGTTGCAAGGTAGATTTCCGGTAACAGAGGGTGTGGTATAAAGAAATAAACATATATTAAGAATGTATACTTTAGTGTGCGTGTATAGAAGCTCGATGAACGCTGTTGTGTTGTATTATTTTTTATGGAATTTAGGCATTTTAAGATATAAATTCATCCCCCCCCCTTCCAAAATAGTCGAACACATAGATTTAATTAATGCCTTTTTACTAGCAATATACAACCATTTTTCACTTAGATAGGGTTATTCAATAAAAAATAGTTAAGAAATCCAATGTCTCTCATAGAATAGAGTGATTGATTTCATAAATAGTTGTAAGGTAAATTTCCATTAATAAAGGTTATGGTAAAAAGAAACAAACACACATAAGGTATGTGTGGTGTAGTATGCGTGTATGGAATCTCGATGCACGCTGTTGTGTTGTGTTATTTTTTTCGGAATTTAGGCATTTTAAGATATAATTTCATCCCTCCTTCCCCTCCGAAAATAGTCGAACACTTAGATTTAATTTAATGCTTGTTTACTAGCACTAGGCAATCATTTTTCACTTAGATAGAGTTATTCAATTAAAAATAGTTAAATAATCCATGGTCTCTCACAGATTAGAGTGATTGATTACATAAATAGTTGTAAGGTAAATTTCCGGTAATAAAGGTTATGGTAAAAAGAAACAAAGACACATAAGGTATGTGTGTGTAGTATGCGTGTATGGAATCTCAAAACACGCTGTTTTTATTTTTTTACAATTTAGGCATTTTAAGATATAAATTCATCCCTCCCCCCTCTTACAATTGTCGAACACATAGATTAAATTTAATGTCTGTTTACTAGAACTAGGCAATCCTTTTTCACTAGATAGGGTTATTCAATTAAAAATAGTTAAATAATCCATGGACTCTCATAAAATAGAGTGATTGCGTTTCGTAAATAGTTGCAAGGTAGATTTCCGGTAACAAAGGGTGTGGTAAAAAGAAATAAACACACATTAAGAATGCATATTTTAGTGTGCGTGTATAGAATCTCGATGCACGCTGTTCTGTTGTTTTACTTTTTTACAAGTTAGGCATTTTAAGATATAAATTGATTCCCCCAAATAGTGGAACACATAGATTTAATTTAATGCCTTTTTAATATCCTAGGCAATCAATTTTCACTTAGATAGGGTTATTCAATTAAAAACAGTTAAATAATCCAAGGACTCAGATAGAATAGAATGATTGCGTTTCATAAATAGTTTTAAGGTAGATTTCCGGTAATAGAACTTATGGTAAAAAGAAAGAATTAAACATTAGGTATGTGTGGTTTAGTATGCGTGTATGGAATCTCGATGTACGCTGTTGGGTTTTTTTTTTTTTTTTTACAATTTTGGCATTTTAAGATATAAATTCATCCCTACCCCTCCCACAATTGTCGAACACATAGATTTAATTTAATGTCTGTTTACTAGAACTAGGTAATCATTTTTCACTTAGATAGGGTTATTCAATTAAAAAGAGTTCAATAATCCATGGATTCTCATAGAATCGAGTGATTTCTTTTCATAAATAGTTGTAAGGTAGATTTCTGGTAATAGAGGTTATAGTAAAAGGAAACAAACACACATAACACATAAGGTATGTGTGGTGTAGTATGCGTGTATGGAATCTCAAAACACGCTGTTGTTTTGTTTTATTTTTTTTACAATTTAGGCATTTTAAGACATAAATTGATTCCCTCTCACCAAAATTAGTGGAACACAAAGATTTAATTTAATTCCTGTTTATAATATCACTAGGCAATCATTTTTCACTTAGATAGGGTTATTCAATTAAAAACAGTTAAATAATCCAAGGACTCAGATAGAATAGAATGATTGCGTTTCCTAAATAGTTGTAAGGTAGATTTCCGGTAATAGAACTTATGGTAAAAATAAAAAAACACACATAAGGTATATGTGGTGTAGTATGCGTGTATGGAATCTCGATGCACGCTGTTGTTTTGTTTTATTTTTTTTACAATTTAGGCATTTTAAGATATAAATTCATCCCTCCCCCCTCTTACAATTGTCGAACACATAGATTAAATTTAATGTCTGTTTACTAGAACTAGGCAATCCTTTTTCACTAGATAGGGTTATTCAATTAAAAATAGTTAAATAATCCATGGACTCTCATAGAATAGAGTGATTGCGTTTCGTAAATAGTTACAAGGTAGATTTCCGGTAACAGAGGGTGTGGTAAAAAGAAACAAACACACATAAGGTATGTTTGGTGTGGTATGCGTGTATAAAATCTCGATGCACGCTGTTGTTTTGTTTTATTTTGTTTACAATTTAGGCATTTTAAGACATAAATTGATTCCCTCCCCCAAAATTAGTGGAACACAAAGATTTAATTTAATTCCTGTTTAATATCAGTAAGCAATCATTTTTCACTTAGATATGGTTATTCAATTAAAAACAGTTAAATAATCCAAGGACTCAGATAGAATAGAATGATTGCGTTTCATAAATAGTTGTAAGGTAGATTTCCGGTAATAGAACTTATGGTAAAAAGAAACAAACACACATAAGGTATATGTGGTGTAGTATGCGTGTATGGAATCTCGATGCACGCTGGTTTTTTTTTTTTTTTACAATTTAGGCATTTTATGATAGAAATTCATCCCTCCCCCTCCCACAATTGTCGAACACATAGATTTAATTTAATGTCTGTTTTTTAGAACTAGGAAATCATTTTTCACTTAGATAGGGTTATTCAATTAAAAATAGTTAAATAATCCATGGACTCTCATAAAATAGAGTGATTGCGTTTCGTAAATAGTTGCAAGGTAGATTTCCGGTAACAAAGGGTGTGGTAAAAAGAAATAAAAACACATTAAGAATGCATATTTTAGTGTGCGTGTATAGAATCTCGATGCACGCTGTTCTGTTGTTTTACTTTTTTACAAGTTAGGCATTTTAAGATATAAATTGATTCCCCCCAAAAAATAGTGGAACACATAGATTTAATTTAATGCCTTTTAAATAGCACTAGGCAATCATTTTTCACTTAGATAGGGTTATTCAATTAAAAACAGTTAAATAATCCAAGGACTCAGATAGAATAGAATGATTGCGTTTCATAAATAGTTGTAAGTAGATTTCCGGTAATAGAACTTATGGTAAAAAGAAAGAATTACACATTAGGTATGTGTGGTTTAGTATGCGTGTATGGAATCTCGATGTACGCTGTTGGTTTTTTTTTACAATTTTGACATTTTAAGATATAAATTCAACCCTACCCCTCCCACAATTGTCGAACACATAGATTTAATTTAATGTCTGTTTACTAGAACTAGGCAATCATTTTTCACTTAGATAGGGTTATTCAATTAAAAAGAGTTCAATAATCCATGGATTCTCATAGAATCGAGTGATTTCTTTTCATAAATAGTTGTAAGGTAGATTTCTGGTAATAGAGGTTATAGTAAAAAGAAACAAACACACATAACACATAAGGTATGTGTGGTGTAGTATGCGTGTATGGAATCTCAAAACACGCTGTTGTTTTGTTTTATATTTTTTTTTTTTACAATTTAGGCATTTTAAGACATAAATTGATTCCCTCCCCCAAAATTAGTGGAACACAAAGATTTAATTTAATTCCTGTTTATAATATCACTAGGCAATCATTTTTCACTTAGATAGGTTTATTCAATTAAAAACAGTTAAATAATCCAAGGACTCAGATAGAATAGAATGATTGCGTTTCCTAAATAGTTGTAAGGTAGAATTCCGGTAATAGAGGTAATGGTAAAAAGGAACAAACACACATATGGTATGTGTGTGTAGTATGCGTGTATGGAATCTCAAAACACGCTGTTTTTATTTTTTTACAATTTAGGCATTTTAAGATATAAATTCATCCCTCCCCCCTCTTACAATTGTCGAACACATAGATTAAATTTAATGTCTGTTTACTAGAACTAGGCAATCCTTTCTCACTAGATAGGGTTATTCAATTAAAAATAGTTAAATAATCCATGGACTCTCATAGAATAGAGCGATTGCGTTTCGTAAATAGTTACAAGGTAGATTTCCGGTAACAGAGGGTGTGGTAAAAAGAAACAAACACACATAAGGTATGTGTGGTGTAGTATGCGTGTATAGAATCTCGATGCACGCTGTTGTTTTGTTTTATTTTTTTTACAATTTAGGCATTTTAAGACATAAATTGATTCCCTCCCCCCAAAATTAGTGGAACACAAACATTTAATTTAATTCCTGTTTATAATATCACTAGGCAATCATTTTTCACTTTGATAGGGTTATTCAATTAAAAACAGTTAAATAATCCAAGGACTCAGATAGAATAGAATGATTGCGTTTCCTAAATAGTTGTAAGGTAGATTTCCGGTAATAGAACTTATGGTAAAAAGAAACAAAGACACATAAGTTATATGTGGTGTAGTATGCGTGTATGAATCTCGATGCACGCTGTTTTTTTTTTTTTTTTTTTTTTTACAATTTAGGCATTTTAAGATATAAATTCATCCCTCCCCCCTCTTACAATTGTCGAACACATAAATTAAATTTAATGTCTGTTTACTAGAACTAGGCAATCCTTTCTCACTAGATAGGGTTATTCAATTAAAAATAGTTAAATAATCCATGGACTCTCATAGAATAGAGCGATTGCGTTTCGTAAATAGTTACAAGGTAGATTTCCGGTAACAGAGGGTGTGGTAAAAAGAAACAAACACACATAAGGTATGTGTGGTGTAGTATGCGTGTATAGAATCTCGATGCACGCTGTTGTTTTGTTTTATTTTTTTTACAATTTAGGCATTTTAAGACCTAAATTGATTCCCTCCCCCCAAAATTAGTGGAACACAAAGATTTAATTTAATTCCTGTTTAATATCACTAGGCGATCATTTTTCACGTAGATAGGTTTATTCAATTAAAAACAGTTAAATAATCCAAGGACTCAGATAGAATAGAATGATTGCGTTTCATAAATAGTTGTAAGGTAGATTTCCGGTAATAGAACTTATGGTAAAAAGAAACAAACACACATAAGGTATATGTGGTGTAGTATGCGTGTATGGAATCTCGATGCACGCTGTTTTTTTTTTTTTTTTTTTTTTTTTTTTTTACAATTTAGGCATTTTATGATATAAATTCATTCCTCCCCCCTCCCACAATTGTCGAACACATAGATTTAATTTAATGTCTATTTACTAGAACTAGGAAATCATTTTTCACTTAGATAGGGTTATTCAATTAAAAACAGTTAAATAATCCAAGTACTCAGATAGAATAGAATGATTGCGTTTCATAAATAGTTGTAAGGTAGATTTCCGGTAATAGAACTTATGGTAAAAAGAAAGAATTACACATTAGGTATGTGTGGTTTAGTATGCGTGTATGGAATCTCGATGTACGCTGTTGGTTTTTTTTTTTTTTCAATTTTGGCATTTTAAGATATAAATTCATCCCTACCCCTCCCACAATTGTCGAACACATAGATTTAATTTAATGTCTGTTTACTAGAACTAGGCAATCATTTTTCACTTAGATAGGGTTATTCAATTAAAAAGAGTTCAATAATCCATGGATTCTCATAGAATCGAGTGATTTCTTTTCATAAATAGTTGTAAGGTAGATTTCTGGTAATAGAGGTTATAGTAAAAAGAAACAAACACACATAACACATAAGGTATGTGTGGTGTAGTATGCGTGTATGGAATCTCAAAACACGCTGTTGTTTTGTTTTATTTTTTTTACAATTTAGGCATTTTAAGACATAAATTGATTCCCTCCCCCAAAATTAGTGGAACACAAAGATTTAATTTAATTCCTGTTTATAATATCACTAGGCAATCATTTTTCACTTAGATAGGGTTATTCAATTAAAAACAGTTAAATAATCCAAGGACTCAGATAGAATAGAATGATTGCGTTTCCTAAATAGTTGTAAGGTAGATTTCCGGTAATAGTACTTATGGTAAAAAGAAACAGACACACATAAGGTATATGTTTTGTAGTTTGCGTGTATAGAATCTGGATGCACGCTGTTTTTTTTTTATACAATTTAGGCATTTTAAGATATAAATTCATCCCTCCCCTCTTACAATTGTCGAACACATAGATTAAATTTAATGTCTGTTTACTAGAACTAGGCAATCCTTTTTCACTAGATAGGGTTATTCAATTAAAAATAGTTAAATAATCCATGGAATCTCATAGAATAGAATGATTGCGTTTCGTAAATAGTTACAAGGTAGATTTCCGGTAACAGAGGGTGTGGTAAAAAGAAACAAACACACATAAGGTATGTTTGGTGTGGTATGCGTGTATAAAATCTCGATGCACGCTGTTGTTTTGTTTTATTTTGTTTACAATTTAGGCATTTTAAGACATAAATTGATTAACTCCCCCCAAAATTAGTGGAACACAAAGATTTAATTTAATTCCTGTTTAATATCACTAAGCAATCATTTTTCACTTAGATAGGGTTATTCAATTAAAAGCAGTTAAATAATCCAAGGACTCAGATAGAATAGAATAATGCGTTTCATAAATAGTTGTAAAGTAGATTTCCGGTAATAGAACTTATGGTAAAAAGAAACAAACACACATAAGGTACATGTGGTGTAGTATGCGTGCATGGAATCTCGATACACGCTGTTGGTTTTTTTTTTTTTTTTTTACAATTTAGGCATTTTATGATAAAATTCATCCCTCCCCCTTCCACAATTGTCGAACACATAGATTTAATTTAATCTCTGTTTACTAGAACTAGGAAACCATTTTTCACTTAGATAGGGTTATTCATTTAAAAATAGTTAAATAATCCAAGAACTCAGATAGAATAGAGTGATTGCGTTTCAGAAATTATTGTAAGGTAGATTTCCGTAATAGAGGTTATGGTAAAAAGAAATAAACACACATTAAGAATGTATACTTTAGTGTGCGTGTATAGAATCTCGATGCTCGCTATTGTGTTGTTTTATTTTCTTTACAGTTTAGGCATTTTAAGATAGGAAATCATATCGTACCCCCCTCCCAAAATAGTCGAACTTATAGATTTAATTTATAATGCCTGTTTACTAAAACTATGCAATAATTTTTCACTTAGATAGGGTTATTCAATTGAAATAGTTAAATAATCAATGGACTCTCATAGAATATAGTGATTATGTTTCATAAATATTTGGCAGATTTCCGTTAATAGAGGTTATGGTAAAAAGAAGGAAACACACATAAGGTATGTGTGGGGTAGTATGCGTGTATGGAATCTCCTTGCACGCTTTTGTGTTGTTTTATTTTTTTCACAATTTAGGCATTTTAAGATGAAAATTCATCCCCCCTCTTAAAATAGTTTAACACATAGATTTAATTTATTGCCTGTTAATTGGCACTTGGTGTTCATCTTTCGCTTAGATAGGTTTGTTTAAATACAGACATTTAAATTAATCAACGACTTTCAAAAAAGTGCTAATCACATTTTTGAATTAGTTGCAATGTAGATTACCGTAAAGAAAGTGGGGGTAAAAAGAAACAAACACACATATGGTATGTGTGGTGTAGTATGCGTGTATGGAATCTCGATGCACGCTGTTTTTGTTGTTTTATTTTTTTCACAATTTAGGCATTTTAAGATATAATTTGATTTCTCCCCCCCTTCCAAAATAGTGGAACTCATAGATTTAATTTAATGCATGTTTATAATAGCACTAAGCAATCATTTTTCACTTAGATAGGGTTATTGAATTAAAAATAGTTAAATAATCCATGGAATCTCATAGAATAGAGTGATTGCGTTTCAGAAATAGTTGTAAGGTAGATTTCCGGTAATAGAGGTTATGGTAAAAAGAAACAAACACAGGAAAGGTATGTGTGGTGTAGTATGCGTTAATGGAATGTCGATGCACGCTGTTGTGTTGTTTTATTTTTTTCACAATTTAGGTATTTTAAGATATAAATTCATCCCTCCTCCCCTCCCAAAATCGTCGAACACATAGACTTAATTCAATGCCTGTTTAGTAGCACTATGCAATCGTTTTTCACTTAGATAGGGTTATTCGATTAAAAATAGTTAAAAAATCCAAGGACTCAGATAGAATAGAATGATTGCGTTTCATAAATAGTTGTAAGGTATATTTCCGGTAATAGAGCTTATGGTAAAAAGAAACAAACACACGAAAGGTATGTGTGGTGTAGTATGCGTGTATGAAATCTCGATTTACGCTGTTGTGTTGTTTTATTTTCTTCACAGTTTAAGCATTTTAAGATATGAATTCATCCCTTCCCCCCCTCCCAAAATAGTCGAACATATAGACTTAATTTAATGCCTGTTTACTAGCACTATGCAATCATTTTTCACTTAGATAGGGTTATTCAATTAAAAATAGTTAAATAATTCATGGACTCTCATAGAATATAGTGATTATGTTTCATAAATATTTGGTAGATTTCAGGTAATAGAGGTTATGTTAAAAGGAAACAAACACACATACAGTATGTGTGGTGTAGTTTGCGTGCATGGAACCTCGATGCACGCTGTTGTGTTGTTTTATTTTCTTCACTGTTTAGGCATTTTAAGATATAAATTCATCCCTTTCCCCCCCTTCCAAAATAGTCCAACACATAGATTTAATTTAATGCCTGTTTAATGGCACTAGGCAATCATTTTCACTTAGTTAGGGTTATTCAATTAAAAATAGTTAAATAATCCATGGACTCTCATAGAATAGATTGATTCGTTTCATAAATAGTTGTAAGGTAGAATTCCGGTAATAGAGGTGATGGTAAAAAGAAACAAACACACATATTCTCGATGGTATGTGTTTTAAGATATAATTTGATTTCTCCCCCTTCCAAAATAGTGGAACTGATACATTTAATTTAATGCCTGTTTAATAGCACTAGGCAATGATTTTTCATTTAGGATTCAATTAAAAATAGTTAAATAATTCATCTCCCATAGAATGCACGTTTCAGAAATAGTTGTAATGTAGATTTCTAATAGTTTTTATAAGTATGTTTTATTTTTTCTCGATGCAATTTTTTTTTCTCAATTTAGGCATTTTAAGATATAATTTGATTTCTCCCCCTTCCAAATAGTGGAACTCATAGATTTAATTTAATGCCTGTTTAATAGCGCTAAGTAATCATTTTTCGCTTAGATAGGGTTATTGAATTAAAATAGTTAAATAATCCATGGAATCACATAGAATAGAGTGATTGCGTTTAAGAAATAGTTGTAAGGTAGATTTCCGGTAATAGAGGTTATGGTAAAAAGAAACAAACACACATAAGGTATGTGTGGTGTAGTTTGCGTGTATGGAATCTCGATGCACGATGTTGTTTTGTTTTATTTTTGTCACAATTTAGGCATTTTAAGATATAAATTCATCCCTCCCTCCCCCTCCCCAAATAGCCCAACTCAAAGATTTAATTTAATGCCTGTTTAATAGCAGTAGGCAATCATTTTTCACTTAGATAGGGTTATTCGATTAAAAATAGTTAAAAAATCCAAGGACTCAGATAGAATAGAATGATTGCGTTTCATAAATAGTTGTAAGGTATATTTCCGGTAATAGAGCTTATGGTAAAAAGAAACAAACACACATAAGGTATGTGTGGTGTAGTATGCGTGTATGGAATCTCGATGCACGCTGTTGTGTTGTTTTATTTTTTTCACAATTTAGGCATTTTAAGATATGATTTAATTTCTTCCGACCCCGTCCTCCCAAAAAATTGGAACACATAGATTTAATTTAATGCCTGTTTAATAGCACAAGGCAATCATTTTTCACTTATATAGGGTTATTGAATTAAAATAGTTAAATAATCCATGGAATCTCCTAGCATAGTGTGATTCGTTTCATAAATAGTTGTAAGGTAGATTTCCGGTAATAGAGGTTATAGTAAAAAGAAACAAACACACATAAGGTATGTGTGGTGTAGTATCCGTGTAAGGAATCTCGATGCACGATGTTGTGTTGTTTTATTTTTTTCACATTTAGGCGTTTTAAGATATAAATTGATTTCTCCCCTCCTCCTCAAAATATTGGAACACATAGATTTAATGTAATGCCTGTTTAATATCACTAGGCAATCATTTTTTACTTAAAAAAGGGTTATTCAATTAAAAGCAGTTAAATAATCGAAGGACTCAGATAGAATAGAATGATTGCGTTTCATATATAGTTGTAAGAAAGATTTCCGGTAATAGAGCTTATGGTAAAAAGAAACAAACACACATAAGGTATGTGTAGTGTAGTATACGTGTATGGAATCTCGATGCACGTTGTTGGTTTTTTTTTTTTAGAATTTAGGCATTTTAAGATATAAATTCATCTCTCCCCCCTCCCGCAATTGTCGAACACATAGATTTAATTTATAATGCCTGTTTACTAAAACTATGCAATCCTTTTTCACTAAGATAGGGTTATTCAAATGAAATAGATAAATAATCCATGGACTCTCATAGAATAGAGTGATTGCGTTTCATAAATAATTGTAAGGTAGATTTCTGGTAGTAGAGGTTATGGTAAAAAGAAACAAACACACATATAACAGATAAGGTATGTGTGGCGTAGTATGCGTGTATGGAATCTCGATGCATGCTGTTGTGTTGTTTTATTTTCTTCACAGTTTAGGCATTTTAAAATATAAATTCATCCCTTCTCCCCTCCCCAAATAGTCCAACTCATAGATTTAATTTAATGCCTGTTTAATAGCACTAGGCAATCATTTTTCACTTAGATAGGGTTATTCAATGAAAAATACTTAAATAATTCAAGGACTCCCATAGAATAGAGTGATTGCGTTTCAGAAATAGTTGTAATGTAGATTTCCGGTAATAGAGGTTATGGTAAAAAGAAACAAACACATATAAGGTATGTGTGGTGTAGTATGCGTGTATGGAATCTAGATGCACGCTGATTTTTTGTTTTATTTTTTTCACAATTTAGGCATTTTAAGATATAATTTGATTTCTCCCCCTTCCAAAGTAGTTGAACACATAGATTTAATTTAATGCCTCTTTACTAGCACTAGGCAATCATGTTTCACTTAGATTGGGTTATTCAAATAAAAATAGTTAAATAATCCATGAACTCTTATAGAATAGAGCGATTGTGTTTCATAAATATTTGTAAGGTAGATTTCCGGTAGTAGAGGGTATTTTTAAAAGTAACAAACACACTTTAGGTGTTTATGGTGTAATGCGAGTGTAAGGAATCTCGATGCAACCGTTTCTGCTGTTTCATTTATTTGAAAAATAAGGCATTTACGATTTAAATTTACCACCCTCAAAATAGTCGAAGACATAGATTTAATTTAATGCCTGTGTACTAGATCTTGAAGTTCATCTTTCACTTAGATATGGTTATTTAATTACAGACAGTTAAATAATTCATCGACTTTCACAAATAGGAGAAATCGCGTTTTATAAATATTTGCGAGGTAGATTTCTAATAACAGAGGGTGTGGTAAAAGGAAACAGACACACAGGTATGAGTGGATTAAGGTACGTGTATGGAATTTCGATACACGCTGCTGTGTTGTTTTATTTTTTTCACAATTTAGGCATTTTAAGATGAAAATTCATCCCCCCTCTTAAAATAGTTTAACACATAGATTTAATTTATTGCCTGTTAATTGGCACTTGGTGTTCATCTGTCGCTTAGATAGGTTTGTTTAAATACAGACATTTAAATTAATCAATGACTTTCAAAAAAGTACTTATCACATTTTTGAATTAGTTGCAATGTAGATTACCGTAAAGAAGGTGGGGGTAAAAAGAAACAAACACTAATATGGTATGTGTGGTGTAGTATGCGTGTATGGAATCTCGATGCACGCTGTTTTTGTTGTTTTATTTTCTTCACAGTTTAAGCATTTTAAGATATGAATTTATCCCTTCCCCCCCTTCCAAAATATTGGAACTCATAGATTTAATTTAATGCCTATTTATAATAGCACTAAGCAATCATTTTTCACTTAGATAGGGTTATTGAATTAAAATAGTTAAATAATCCATGGAGTCTCATAGAATATAGTGATTATGTTTCATAAATATTTGGTAGATTTCAGGTAATAGAGGTTATGTTAAAAGGAAACAAACACACATACAGTATGTGTGGTGTAGTTTGCGTGCATGGAACCTCGATGCACGCTGTTGTGTTGTTTTATTTTCTTCACTGTTTAGGCATTTTAAGATATAAATTCATCCCTTTCTCCCCCTTCCAAAATAGTCCAACACATATATTTAATTTAATGCCTGTTTAATAGCACTAGGCAATCATTTTCACTTAGTTAGTGTTATTCAATTAAAAATAGTTAAATAATCCATGGACTCTCATAGAATAGAGTGATTCGTTTCATAAATAGTTGTAAGGTAGAATTCCGGTAGTAGAGGTGATGGTAAAAAGAAACAAACACACATATGGTATGTGTGGTGTAGTATGCGTGTATGGATTCTCGATGCACGCTGTTTTTGTTGTTTTATTTTTTTCACAATTTAGGCATTTTAAGATATAATTTGATTTCTCCCCCTTCCGAAATAGTGGAACTCATAGATTTAATTTAATGCCTTTTTAATAGCGCTAAGCAATCATTTTTCACTTAGATAGGGTTATTGAATTAAAATAGTTAAATAATCCATGGAATCTCATAGAATAGAGTGATTGCTTTTCAGAAATAGTTGTAAGGTAGATTTCCGGTAATAGAGGTTATGGTAAAAAGAAACAAACACACATAAGGTATGTGTGGTGTAGTTTGCGTGTATGGAATCTCGATGCACGATGTTGTTTTGTTTTATTTTTGTCACAATTTAGGCATTTTAAGATATAATTTGATTTCTCCCCTTCCGAAATAGTGGAACTCATAGATTTAATTTAATGCCTGTTTAATTACTTAATGTTATTAATGTTACTTACTGTTTAATAGATTTAATTTAATGCCTGTCACTTAGGCAATCATTTTTCACTTAGATAGGGTTATTCGATTAAAAATAGTTAAAAAATCCAAGGACTCAGATAGAATAGAATGATTGCGTTTCATAAATAGTTGTAAGGTATATTTCCGGTAATAGAGCTTATGGTAAAAAGAAACAAACACACATAAGGTATGTGTGGTGTAGTATGCGTGTATGGAATCTCGATGCACGCTGTTGTGTTGTTTTATTTTCTTCACAGTTTAAGCATTTTAAGATATGAATTTATCCCTTCCCCCCCTCCCAAAATAGTCGAACACATAGACTTAATTTAATGCCTGTTTACTAGCACTATGCAATCATTTTTCACTTAGATAGGGTTATTCAATTAAAAATAGTTAAATAATTCATGGACTCTCATAGAATATAGTGATTATGTTTCATAAATATTTGGTAGATTTCAGGTAATAGAGGTTATGTTAAAAGGAAACAAACACACATATGGTATGTGTGGTGTAGTTTGTGTGTATGGAATCTTGATGCACGATGTTGTGTTATTTTATATTTTTTTTACAATTTAGGCATTTTAAGATATAAATTTATCCCTTCTCCCCTCCCCAAACAGTCCAACTCATACATTTAATTTAATGCCTGTTTAATAGCACAAGGCAATCATTTTCACTTAGTTAGGGTTATTCAATTAAAAATAGTTAAATAATCCATGGACTCTCATAGAATAGAGTGATTCGTTTCATAAATAGTTGTAAGGTAGAATGCCGGTAATAGAGGTGATGGTAAAAAGAAACACAAACACACATATGGTATGTGTGGTGTAGTATGCGTGTATGGATTCTCGATGCACGCTGTTTTTGTTGTTTTGTTTTTTTCACAATTTAGGCATTTTAAGATATAATTTGATTTCTCCCCCTTCCAAAATAGTGGAACTGTTAGATTTAATTTAATGCCTTTTTAATAGCACTAGGCAATCATTTTTCATTTAGATAGGGTTATTCAATTAAAAATAGTTAAATAATCCATGGACTCTCAAAGAATAGAGTGATTGCGTTTCAGAAATAGTTTTAATGTAGATTTCCGGTAATAGAGGTTATGGTAAAAAGAAACAAACACATATAAGGTATGTGTGGTGTGGTATGCGTGTATGGAATTTTGATGCACGCGGTTTTGTTGTCTTATTTTTTTAAATTAGGTATCGTCCAAATTAAATTAAACCCCCGTCCCTCGCAAACAAATGTCAGTCATATAGATTTAAATTAATAACTGATTTGGAACACTTTTGGTTTATTTAAAACTTATATAGGGTTATTCAATTAAAAATAGTTAATTAATCAATGGACTCTCACAGATAGAAGTGATAGTGTTTTATAAATAGTTGCAAGTTAGATTTCTGGTAACAGAATGAGTGGTAGCAAGAAACATTCACAAAGTAGGCCCTTATGGTTCATTTTACGTGTTTGGAATCTAGATACACACGCTGTTGAATTTTCTTTTATTTCACAAATTCTGTCTTTTGTTCGAAGTATTCGGTCTCAAGTTAGCATTTTCTAACACTTCTTCAGGAAATATTCAGTGCACAATTTAGCTCTTTTTACTGTGTTTTATCTTTCATGTTGCTTTGCTTCGACTGAAATGTTAACTGAAATAAATATTTTTAGCATTACAGGAATTCAAAGATTCTCTCCATGAGTGATACTGAATCTTTGCAAAATATTCCACTCGCTGCATTCTCGAGGGAAAATGGCTGAAATCGACTTCATTTGTTTATTCTGCTTCATTTTTGATCAGCTGCCGATTACTCACCTGCGTTCTCTAACAAATCCAGAGCTGTTTGAATTTTAAAATAGGATTTTAACAATCGTCGTGTTTACTGTTTCATTTGCATGCACCTACGTCTTCTGTAGAATCTACCAATCACTTCATGTGGGACACGAATCGCAATCCGTAGCGCATGACTTCGAGATAGTGGCTCAAGGTTTAAGAGGAATTGTGGAGTTTCATGCGCTTCTCAACAAACACAAGATTTCTGAGCTCGACGTTCTGTAAATTTCTGAAAACTTTGTAACAGTTCTGATCTTGTACTATTGTTAATAAAAAAACATGTATCATTGAAATGGTCACATAATAAAATATTAATATTTATACTTTTCATTATCTGATTTCTTTGGTAATTTTTAACTACAAATGTTTAATTTGCTTAGAAATGCTATCTTCTATGATTTCTTGTCTAAATTAACATGGAAAGCTTATCACGACCTATAATTGTATGCATGTAAACATAATTCTTGAAGTGAATAAATATTGGTTTGTCAGTAACACGGATATTCTTGTTTAGAAATAGATGTGAAAAGTTTGGAATGTTTAAAAAGAAGTTTTTGCAATTATATTATTTGAAACCAGAGTGTGTATAAAATAATTGAGCTGGTTAGTATGAAAATTTTTTATTAATAATTAGGAATTCTTCTGGGATGAAAGTGAAGATTTTTTAACATAATTAAATAAAATTAAATTTATATTTTACAGAAGTAAGATTTACCCATTCTATGTGAAACATTTAAAAATACATGAAATAATCCTATAATAAACAAGCATTTGATATGTTCTATAGTATGATTTCTTTTGTAATTATTACCTACAAAAGATTTGAATTTTTTTAGAATTGCTTGTCTACAATAATCGGAAAAAATACTCTTTCACTATTAGATTAAAGAAATGAATCAAATACTTCCGATAAAAAGTGAATCAGGCTTTTTTAATAAAGAAACGTGCCTAAGGAAATAAGGGCCTTTTTAGTAATTATTTTTAAAAAATAACTATTCTTTTGTATAACTAATTCTATTGTTTGCATAAAAATTTCTATTACAGAAGCAGCAGAAAATGCTCATTAGACAGAGTTTTACTTAATAACTGTACTTATTTTAACATACATCATTTATTGACAATTAATTTTAACATCACACGAATATATTATAAGTGTATATAGCATTTCAATCTTACTTTACATGGAGATATTGATTACAATTTCTTAAATGGGTTTTGACATTCCATTGAAAAAGCATAAGTGATATTGCTGGATATTTCTTTTAAATATCAATGCCCATATATATTTTCTTTTACATATTTCAGCCACCAGTGGCGTAACGGAGAACATTTGGGCCCCCCTGCAAAGTCAGTTTTGGGGCCCCACGTTGAATTTTATAAAGGGTAGGCACTTGCGTCAGACAGGCTTTGGGCCCCTTAGAACCCTGGCACCCCCGCGATGCGGGGGTTCCGGGTGTACGTTACGCCATTGTAAGCCACACTATTTAAAAACAAGAACTTGAGGTGCCTACGGTGCCGTTACTGGGCATAAGGCTCACGAAGCGAGCCTCTATCCCGTATCTGATATGTAGATGTGGAGCGATTGTTAACATTTTCATGCTTGGAGACGAAAACTTCTGATTGGTCGAGCCAATCGTTTGGAAAAGTTCAAAATTCTTGAGAATTTCCGTTGCATGGGGAAGAGTTGAGTGACACTCTCTGAATGGATCTTGGTGTGTAAGGAAAATGACTCTCATTGGCTGCTCAAATCTCTAATAAAGAAATTTAAGACGAAGAGGGCGTGGCAAGTCCATATGTGAGGAAAATGGCAGAATAAAATGAAAAATGAAAAGTTCAGAAATATAAACTTAGCACCGTGAGTGTGCAAAAAAGAATTGGATTTAAAAATAATATTATAGTGGATTGTAGGAATCGAGAATAATTCTGCTCGTTCTTTTAGAAGAATCATTGGGATTGTAATTTGGAAGATTTAGCATATTGACATTATGGGTATTGTAACGTCGTGTGTAGCTAACTATCAATAAATAATTTTTGCAGCTTCATATAGAAATAAAAGCATTGTTTATTTGCTAAACAATTTGTTAATGAAGTAATAGAATTCAGTTCATATGCCAAGACGGAGCAGTCAGTCCATATTCTATCCTCAACGTCACCGGCATTCATCGTCTTCCCACTCCAATCTCGGACTAAGCCCTTTTCTCCATACAAGGCGGGCTCCTCTCTCTCCCTGACTCTTTTTCTTCTCTTTTTCCGTCTCCTTCTCTTTTTTTCTGTCTTCTACTCTCTCCCCTCTTCCGTCTCCTCTAAAAAGAACCCTTTTAAACACCAGGGGTGTGTTCATAACACACCCCTAGTTCATTCTTATTGGCAAGTCACAAAAGTCTCTTGGCCCCCTCGTCCTATTTGCGCACGGAACTTACAATCGCACTCTCTGCCCCATCTCGAATGTACTGGAGCCAGATTTCTCGTTCGACATCTGGACATTTTGTTCATCGCACTCTCTTTGTTCCTTAGAGCCATTCTCTAATCATCTGCCTAGGCGACAGTGTTCTCCGTTAGATAGGCTTCGTCTATTAAAAATGTGTACAGGAACTCCGATGTCCATTATGATTTTAAGTCAGAGTGTCGTCATGGATCCAAGGACAAACAATAAATAATGACCCTTAGCCACGTGCACTGGTCATTTTACAGCTGGTGGATCGTAAAAATTCAGGGACAATCGAAAACGTCGCACTCGTCCTTGAACAGCTGGTGAAACCATAAAACTTATCGTGAATCGAAAGATGGGGATTCACAACCATCGACGATGTCACAACTCCTTCCCCCTGAAAAGGTCCATTTCACTGGACTGCTCTGGCCTCAGTTTGGTGCAGTTCGTAACATTTCACACCGAAAGGTTGTCTTATCAATGAGACCGATCAGGACAGCAATCCAAGAAACATATACAATCACAAGTAAAATAAACAAATAAATCCAAAATTCTTTCAAACTTACACTTCACAAAAAAAACTTAAATTCCGAATCTTGGACCATTTTTTCCATTTCATACAGTTACATCACACTTCAAAATTTAGGGTTTTAAAGAAATTAACTCAAATTATAATATTTCTATAATTCTAATACATCAAACGCTCATTCAATTGTGTTAAACATCTGTGAGCGTACACAGTCCTAAGAGACACACAATATTTACCATGACACATTATTTCCTTCCACCTTACACACACCAACACACATACTCATACAAATATTAATTCACACCTAGCACCAATCCTAAGAATTACTCATTCCCATCTACTTATCCCAACGGTGTTTCCAACGATATTAAATAAACAAAATAAACATTTATAAATTCCAAGCTTTGCAAAAAAACATTAAAAACCAAATTTTTAAATTAAGAAGTTTAAACTAAGACTTTTTAATTTAATTAAATCATGGCTATCAGCAAGCATTATCACAACCATTATAACAATTTATTCACAATTCATGGGATTGTCTTACATTACGTTAGTTATGGAGGAAACACTTTAATTGGGAATATAATTAATATACCTCGTTAGCTCATGCAATGAATTTCCTAAATCTACATTCTGTACACGGAACAAACTTGCCCATGTCTTTAATTTACCTTTGGTCGGTCCAACTTCCGACCCAACCCTACTCAACCATTTTAACACAAAGTCTATTTTCTTTACACGGTTTTTCCAAATTTGTATCAGAATGTCTATATCGACCATTCGCGATACATCAATCTGCTCTAACAACCTCAAAATCAGAGTCGTTAAATTACATCCATAATAAGCACAAAGAAACTTAAACCTCGATTTTTTAATAATGTACATGCCAACTGGCATAACGCATGTGGTGTGCTTCGGATAATTCATCATTAGAGAACGACGAAAATACCACTTCCACAAATCCAGTACAGTGACGCACGATGCCGCGTTGATCTTTTCTACCAAACTTTCCCTTTTTAACAAAAGATAAATCTCGGCTCGCGTCACCTGGTTCAAGTTCCTATACTTTATACATTTGATACGCGGGTACGGGTATCGGTTCCTAACCAAACAACGGGCAGAGTACGGTGTGACTGCCCCATCCCATTTACACCTAAATCTAAAAGATACTCTTTATTCTCTCGTAGTAATTTGATTAACATCTGGGATGAACAACAAGTTTTGATTCTAAATGGCTTTCCCGTAATTAATTAATATTCTTCTGCCTTAAAACCATCGTCCCAGGATCAGGTAGAAACCTTTCTTTCTTTTTAGCGATAATGATTCTTAAGTAGCTTCTTCGATCAGGCGGTAATTTAAAATACAATTGACTTTTCCTTAAATTACCCTGAAAACCAATATCCATAAATAGCTTTACCGAATAGAGAGTTTCGGAATCTATTCCTTCTGAGCTATTCTCCATAACCAAATTTGCCAATTCCGGCTTTCTACAGTACAATTTTATTAAATTAAGACGATAAATGGTACTGCGATCTCTTTTTCCGGGTAAATCTATCTCGAAATTAAATTCTGAACCGATGTTAGACCTATTGTCTGTCTCTAACTTATCCTTATAAATCTCCCTTGGTTCTGAGAGAGGCAATCGCATTGCCAACCCGTCTTCCAAGCCTTTCCGCACATCTGCTTTACACATGTTTTCTTTTCCCCATTTAACTGCCCTGCTATCTTAGCTATTGTATGATTTCGAAAACTTTCCCGATTCATTGTTAACTGCTTTTCACAACCCATTAACGTTCCAATGGTATATTTCTCCTCACAAATATTCTCACGGATCAATCCTTCAGGGTTCGCCCCTCCCTTATCTCCTTTCAATTCAAAAGAGCCACTCCAATATTATCCGGATTTATTACCCGCTGTGCACCCATCGCCACAGTTCTGACCCTTCCTTCACATACCCCTACTTTCATTTTCACTTCACAATCACTATTTCTATACACGTTGAATTCTTTCCCTTCTACAATCTTAAATAGATTGTTCTTTTCTGTTTCTGTCCCTCTTACTTCAGACGGGGGGAAAACGTTCGTCCCTCTCACTGGGGAGTCACAATTCTGATTTTCAAAATCACAAGACGTAGCGTTCTCCGCGCTTTTATTAACTACCGGGTTAATTGATGGCCTACACTTATTAACCGGTTCACTAACTTCTCCGGTACGATTTTCTGACAAAATACAGACATTTACGAGATTGTTAATCCTATTCCATGCCTTCAATTCATTTTCATTTAACTTATTTCTGAGTTCAGCTCTCAGTCTTTCTAACTCAAATTCCCTAGCTAGTCTACGTTCCTCGAATTAGCTAATTTCCTGTTTTTCACGTTCTTCCCGTTTTTCCTCCAAAATACCCTCCAACAAACATTTAACTGACTCTTCGTCATAGTATTTACTTTGACAGATTCTCTTCTTAAATTCTATCTTGGGTAAAGTAATATCAATTTCTACCCTTAATTCCTTCGCAACCTCTAACAATACGTCTTTTCTTTCTCTTAACAGAAACGCCATGATGCACTAATGCACACAAACCCAAATCTAAACTTAATCGTTACAAAAATTTCACAAAGACTCAAGGTAACCTAACAATACACTAGACCTAGACTTAACTATATTTTACCCATATGCGCAAATCTAAACAACACAATAAGCTACACATCAGTGTTCTCCAATTCAACAAGTATAACTACCGTATACTAAATTTCACAAATCTATAACCACAACAATACCCTTCTCAATACTGTGCCAACAAAAAACCAGTATAACTACTGTATACTAAATTTTACAAATCTAAAACCACGACAATACCCTTTACAATACTGTGCCAACAAAACAAGTATAACTACTGTATACTAAATTTTACAAATCTAAAATTACAACAATACTCTACACAATACTGTGCCAACAAAAAACAAGTATAACTACTGTATACTAAATTTCACAAATCTAAAACCACAACACTAATATTGCACATTTATACACTTCATACGAAACTTAAAATCCTTCTAGTCTCTTATTGTTTACTAAAACTTTACCTAGTCTTTATATTCCTTATTTAAAACATTTTACATACAAAATCAATACTCAGTTGCTACCCCGAAAATAATCTCAATGAAAAGACTCACCTTCAAATTTATAGAAGACACACAGGAACATTCAGGAATTCTGGCACTTGACACTTGGAAATCTGAAAAAACGGCACTCCTAACGCAGGCAGGAACGGGAGACACTTGAATCATATACTTCTCACAGTTGAAAACATCTCATAGCAAGCAATTCCAAAATACAGGCGAGCACACTTCATCACACATGTATCCAGCACTTCTCACACCAGGAAAATATCTCATAGCAAGCAATTCCAAAATACAGGCGGACACACTTCATCTCCAGCAGGAACGGGAACACTTGCATCCAGCACTTCTCACAGCTGGGAACTCCAGGAATTCGCAGTCATCCAACTCGTCTCATCACAAACGCACACGGCAGGCATTTTTTTCTCTTCACTTAAAACTAAGGATTCTGGCATCTATTTACTTAAATGCCGGATCAACACCGCTGCCACCAATTTCGTAAATATATATTAGCTGTAACGTCGTGTGTAGCTAACCATCAGAAAATAATTTTTACAACCTCATATAGAAATAAAAGCATTGTTTATTTGCTAAACAATTTGTTAATGAAGTAATAGAATTCAGTTCATATGCCAAGCCGGTGCAGTCAGTCCATATTCTATTCTCAACGCCACTGGCATTCATCGTCTTCCCACTCCAATCTCAAACTAAGCCCTTTTCTCCATACAAGGCGGGCTCCTCTCTCTCTCTCCCCGACTTTTTATTCTCTTTTTCCGTCTCCTTCCTTTTCTTTTTTCGTCTCCTTCTCCTTTCTTTTTTTCCCGTCTCCTACTCTCTCTCCTCTTCCGTCTCCTCTAAAAAGAACCCTTTTAAACACCAGGGGTGTGTTCACAACACGCCCCTAGTTCCTTCTTATTGGCAGGTCACAAAAGTCTCTTGGTCCCCCTTGTCCTATTTGTGCACGGAACTTACAATCACACTCTCTGCCCCGTCTGGAATGTACTGGCACCAGATTTCTCTTTCGACATCTGGACATTTTGTTCATCGCCCTCTCTTTGTTCCTTAGAGCCATTCTCTAATCATCTGCCTAGGCGACAGTGTTCTCCGTTAGATAGGCTTCGTTTATTGTCAATGGGTGCAGGAACTCCGATGTCCATTATGATTTTCAGTCAGAGTGTCGTCATGGATCCAAGGACAAACAATAAATAATGACCCTTAGCCACGTGCACTGGTCATTTTACAGCTGGTGGATCGTAAAAATTCAGGGGCAATCGAAAACGTCGCACTCATCTTTGAACAGATGGTGAAACCATAAAACTTATCGTGAATCAAAAGATGGGGATTCACAACAATCGACAATGTCACAGTATATTGTAAAGAACTAAAGAAATTTCGAGCGATGTTTTGGATGTGAGATTTAAAACTATTAATTTTAATGGCTTTCTTGAACTCGTCATTTCTCATATATCTTGTTGCTTTTACGATCTTCCGGATAGTAGAATTCTGAAGAGTATCTAATACATCAATATTGGTTTTAGAGCAGCGTATCCCCACATTGTACAAGCGTAGGCTAGCAATGGACGCATAACGGCAGTGAAGAGAAGCACTTTATTACCTCTACTCGATTCAGAATTCCGGCCAATTAGGGGGAATAATTTAAATAATATTTTTCGGAATTTTTCACGCGTGTGTAAAATCTGTGTTTTCCAAGTGAGTTGCTTATAAATAATAATATCGAGGTATTTAGTACTTTGAGACCAGGCAATTGTTGTGTTATACATTGTTGGTGGAGGTGGATTACTGCGATTTTTAGTGAAAATTACGGCGGCGGATCTTCCACTGATCGTAAAAAATTTCAAATAATTTAAGGTTTTTGTTCAGTGTGAATGAAATGGACGAGGTTCTCTTGTATGTAGTGAGCACGACTGTATCGTCAGCAAACATATTGAGATTTGCTAATGAATAATTAGGTATATCATTAAGGTATCAAGAAGACTTCCTTGGGCCCAACCACCTCAATTTATATTCTTAAAGTTAGAGAGAGTATCCTTGACTCTAACCTGAAAGGAGCGATTTGTTACATAAAAGTGGAGACGGTGAATTAGGTGGGAAGTAGATTGTAAGAAATCAGCCTTAATGTTAGTCCAGTTAGCCACACACGGTCGAAAGTTTTCTGGATATCTAAGAAAACCAAGCCGGTGCTCTTTTTCTTCTGAAAACCTTCAGAAATAGTTTCAGTTAATTTGATTAGTGGGTGAAGAGTCGAGAGATTAGTGAATCCATATTGGTTAGGGCTCATTATAGTGTATCATTAATGAAATTTTTTAATCTGGTTAGAATGATGGATTCTGTTATTTTGCTTAAAGTGGAAAGTAGGAAAATTAGTTTGTAACTATTAGGTAGCTTAGAATTTTTACCTAGTTTTAGTATAGGAAAAATAATGGCTTCTTTCCAAGTACTTGGAAAGTGATGAAGTTGAAGGATTTTATTAATAAATATGGTTAGTATTAGAATAGCTTTGAAAGGAAAATTCTTTATCATCCTGTTACTGATATGTTTTCTTTATCTGGTGCTTCCTCGGAATTAAATTTTTTGATGGAAGAAATTATTTCAGAATGATTGGCAGTTTCAATAATGGTGGGGGTGGGGTAGAGGAAGGTGTTAACTGTGTTATTGATTATTGCATCATCTTCATCGTCGTTACTATTGGGTCTGGTATTTTCAGTAAAGTTAGGTATTATAGTGTTTGCTAAGATATTTGCTAAGATATTAACTTTCTGATCGTGGGTTACAGCCTTGCCGGTAGGGCAATTTAAAGCTGGAATGTCAGAGCGTTTATTTTTAAGAAATTCTTTGCACCACCCATAGACTGTTGTCTTGAGTGCCGAGTTCTTTTAGCTTGGTAGTCCAATTCTCATTACTGTAATTTCGAAGTTCGTTTTTAACATTGCGTTGTGCTTTATTGTATAGTGTTTTGTAGTGTGGATCAAGTGTTCTGTGTCATAAATTTCTGTACTGATATTTCTGTTTTATGAGTTTGTGAAAGTACGGTGGAGTAAAGCTCTTGTGCTGCGTTTATAGTGGTTGGGAGGCGTGGCTATGGGCGGCACGAATCGTATCGGGGAACTCAGTGATATTTTGATCTATTTCAGCTTCGGAGTTTATAGAGATAGGATGAAAGTTTAGAAGTTAGATATTTAGAAAATAAGGGCCAGTTTGTATGAATGGCTATAGGATTAGTGAGATCTTTATTAAATTTAAGAGTGAAGTTAAGATCAGGGTTGTGGTCTGAAGGCAGACCGTGAAGGGAATTTATTGTGAAAGGGTAGTAGAAGTTTCGAATAATAACGAAGTCTAAAGTATTAGAGAAATTGAGTCCGAATCTCGTGGGAGAGTTTGGATTGGCTATGTGAAGATTTAACGTATTAGAAAAGATATGGAGGCGAACGCCTCTAGAGGAGTTAGTTTTGCAGTTCCAAACAGTGCGTGAGGCATTGAAATCGCCAAATAAAACACAGTTACTGCTGGTTTGGATTAAATTTTCTATGTCGGTATTAAAAGTAAATTTGTCTGAGTTTGGTGGAATATAAACACTTACTATCGAGATTGGATCTTGATCAAGAGGGGTTAGTATGACAATAGTAGCTTCAATAGATTGAAAGAGAGGGTTGGGGAGAGAGAAGTGATTAATAAACTTTTTGATGAGAATAAGAGATCCACCGAAGGCCCTGTCGGTGTCTGAATTTGTAGGTCTGTCATTCCTGTAGCAAATGTAATTAGCAATATTAATGTTGTGTGTTCGTCTCAAACATGTTACTTGAATTAAAATTAGGTCTGGGGAGTGCTTCTCTATGAAAATTTTAAGTTCGGCAATTTTACCTAGTAAGCAGTTAGCGTTCCAAGAAACCAAACTGAGACTGATTGGGGACTTACTAGTCATTATTTTTATTGCAGAATGCCTCTATCAGGCTGTATATTTGGTTTGGGTCCGCTTGTGGGGAATTCATCTGATCAAAATTATTTACTAATGTGGGGGTAGTATTTAGAGCTTGCAACAACTGAACAGTCACTCCTAGTAGGGTTTTAATATCACAGCTATTCCCGTTGAGATTGTTAAATTTAAGATTAATATATGACTCACTGGTATAACGTTAATATACACTACTGTGAGGTTGCCTTGAAAGTCCAGAGGCCTACACGAAAGGAACACTACCGGATAAGGATTAAAAAATATTCGACAAAAATAAAAAAGCAAATAAAATAAAATAAAAAAGGATAGAGATGCTTAATAACAGTCCAGATTTCGAAATAAATTTGTCCAAGCGAGATATTTAAAGTTAAAAGTTTTTGTATATTCTTATTTACAAATTTAAAGGGCTTACCACACACGCATGTCTGGAAGGACCGTTTCGGGAAAAGTTTCGAGAAGCTGTGAGGGTGAAGGGTTTTCATAAATTAAACGATACACTCTGATGTTAACCACGCCTTATTTTCACGTACTGATTTTCTTCTGAGAACAAGCACCCAATATTATTTCTTTTATTCCCATCACGCTTTTGTTGAAGGTCATAAAAAGAAATGAGGCACTATTCTTTTTAACATATCCGAAAACTATTACACGCAATTTCTAATGCGTTTGACGAAGTCGAAGCAGCTATTTTTCACAACATCTGTTTATGACGTAGACAATGGAACAAGCCCATTGGCTGGAATTTCGAACAACTGTAATTTCGAGAAATTATTTCAGCTCACTAGGAAAAGTTGTCCGATGCCGTTGCTATGGTAACTGAGTAAAAACTGCTAAAAATGGTTTCGTTGAAGAAAAATTGCTTCAAATACGTAAACGTGTGATAAGGCATTAAGTCAGTGTTTCTCAAACTGTGGGGCACGCCCCCCTGGGGGACGCGATGGCTTTACAAGGGGGATGCGAGCATATCGAAAATAAAAGATTTAAAAAATAATTAGTTTACTGGAATGAATTAAAACAAAAAACTTTCAGACATAATAAAAAATGCACTTTTACTCTGATATAATTTACAGGCGCGCGCGTGTGATATTAAGTCAGCAAAAATAAAAACTCCTTCAATACCTAATTAGTTATCTTTGATCCTATAACCAAATAAAAAAACTTTTATTTGATTTGCTGTAATCCCATAATGAGAGATTTTTTTATTACGCTTTTTTTTAATCTAACATACTACTCTTTCAGAGAAAAAACAGATCCCAGAATCGAAAAAATTTAGGAATATAAAAAATTCATCACTGTCATTATTTTTGAAATACTGCACATTATAGCTGTAATCTGTTTGACCTTCTAAGTTATTGGTACAGTTAGTTATGACCCCTCTCTTATGTGTTCTCTGTTGCGCTTTTTTCCATGCAAAAGAGTTTTATGATATTTGGAAAACCACGGAGAGAGCACACACACACACAAGCACATGAAGGATTACCTGGCCAAGACATATTTTTATAAATATTCTCAACATATAATGCATAACGAAAATCGTTTCACGCAATTTTTTTAGCAGTAACATACATGTTATCATAATGAATATACTTTTTACCCAGAAGTGGTTGCGCGGGACACACAGATTACGAAATCGTTAATTCTGGCAAAACTGTTTATTTATTACCAAAGAAAAATTGAAAAGTCCTTGAAAGTAGGTAAGTAAACTTTCTCTTAATTAAATTATTCACTGGAATCATGATTTGTATCGTGTACAATAAAATAATTATAAGAAAAAAGGATTGGGGTGACTCATTAACCCCGCTCGACCGTATCGAGTGCGCGCCTGCCCCCGGGTTAAAACATGTTGAAGTCTTTTCGCTTTAAATATTAAAAATAATTCAAATATTCTTCATCGATGTTTTATATTATTGATCATTATTTAACATCAGTGTCGCACACAAGGGGGTCCGGACCCCACCCCAAAGCCCTTGAATTTTTTCCTATTGATTATAATTCTAAGTTTATAGTACGCAAAATTTAATTAAGTATTTGTTATTAATGATTAATTTTATTAATTAATGCTAATTGTTTATTCAATAATTAGTTTTTTACTGTGTTTTGTTCCCCAAAATCGACCAAATCAAAAGGAACCTGATATAAGATTGGTGAACTTTCGACCCCGGACCACCACCCCTTGAAAAATTCCTGTGTGCGCTACTGTTTAACATCAATTATAAATGCTAATTCTGTGAGGCTTAAAATTACAATTCGCTTAAAACTGATTTTAATTTGAGCAACGATTTTAAAAAAATCATTTTACGTTTTTGTAAACATTGTCGAGCACTTGGCTTTGCTTCCCTTACAATTCAGCTATTATATCAATAATGTTTTATTTTCTTATAAATGAACTCGGGCAAAGAGCGGGCACTTCAGCCGGTATACTTTTATTGTATCAGTGCTGCACAGAGTATTTTATAACTAATTAATTAATGCTAAATTAAGAACAAGTTTAATAAGTATTAATGACGTCCATGAGAGCTTGTCTTGGAAAGCAAAGTTTTTATAAGGAAAAATGCTTATGATTAGAAATTCACCCTCTGAGTTCTTTTTCTATATTTAGCAGATATCTATATTTTGTCTTCTAAGCAGCTACCGCATTTTGCAATATGTTCAATTTAAAAATTAGAGAAAGAAAAAATAACATAATAATTATCCTATTATTTTATTTATTTATTTTGCTTAAAAGTAGTATACAAAATTTAATACTTATGTTACTAATTGTTATGGTTTATAATTAAGATCGTCTATTGTAGCTTTAGCGTCAAAGTGCATTATTATTGCACTCAGTACATTATTAAAATGTATAGGGGGGCGCGAAAAAAATTGTGATCAAAAAGGGGGGCACCAGAATTGAAAGTTTGAGAAGCACTGCATTAAGTATTACTGGGGAGAAAAATAACAAAAAACCTTTTACCCCTTCATAAAATACACATTGATGTTAAAATGATAAATTAAAAATTTGAATTTAGGCAATGCAAAGTAATTTAGTTGATGTATCTCATCAATATATCTCATCGAACACTTAGAAAACGAAATTCTAGTTTCATTCATATTTGATTCAAAAAGTAAGATTCAGTCAATATCACGGGTCTATATCTCGCTCATTTATAAAGAATATTATAAGATGATGAATAAACTATAAGCATGGCCTCTAGTTTGGAAAAAGATTTTCGTACATTTCTATGGATCATGGTATACAATTCTATGGGAAAGTGATTTTTTTTCGGAATTTAAGGGCCTAAAAATAAAAAAAAAACCGAAACATGACATGAAAGGTGTGACGTTTAGTTTGTATATAGAATCAGATCTATTGAGAATATCCAATTTTGGAGAGTTACTGAAAACTTGCTTTACTGGACAATTGAATTCTGTTAAAATTAAAGAATATGCCCCTTAATTTTTATGTTCAATAGTAGTCCATTTTTCTTTCATTTCTCGTAAATAGTGTTCTTTTTTTTTTAAATACTATAAAATCAGTGTCAGTAGTAAAGAAAGAAATATTGACACCACATAATCGTCAGTCTCATGTTCATAGTCCTCAGTCACACAGTCAGTCTTCTTACCGAATACAAATATTTGGGTAAAATCAGGATTTGTCAAGTCCATAAAATAATGCAAATTTACAAATGCAATGCGGTTACGGTGCAGCGTCTTTTCAGATTTGTTTCTACAGGAACAAGAGAGTTTAATGCCAATTCTTGCATTAACTCAGTGTTTCTCAAACTTTCAATACTGGCGACCCAATTTTCAATCATAATTTTTGTCGCCCCCTGTACAGCAATAATGTATTTACTGCAATAAAAATGCACTTTGAGAGAAACGCTAAATTTACAATACGATCTTAATTATAAACCGTACAAATTAATACGATAAGTATATTAAATATTGTGTATATGTAACTTTTAAGTAGTATATATATTTTAAGAAAAAATTATTTAAAATATATATTACTTACTTATTATTATGTTATTTTTCTTTCTCTAATTTTTAAATTGGAACAGATCGAAAAAATGATATATTTAATTAAAGATTTATTTCCTTCAGCATTCATTTCTCAAAGTACAAATGCCATTAGAAAAATAGGCTAAGCAATGTTGCTCTCTATCATATCCATCGCATCTGGCATTATAGGGTACGTTTGCGTGAGTCTGGGCAACCTATCGGACGTCTGCGCAAAACATGTAAAAATGCTTTTCCTCGTACAATTCCAGTCAGTTTTGGTCGACTCGATACTCCTATAGCTACCGAATCTAGCTTGAATGTACATTTTTTTTAATTTACACGTTAATTGTAATTCACGGTAATTAAGTATTTACGGCAGTAGATGAAAACAATATCATACATACATTTTTTAGTCGTGAGCAAACATTCGATGATAATAAAGAATCAACAAGTACACATACGAACGAGCATGGTTCCGAAAATTAAATCAAGGTGATATTCTCAAAAATATTTAAATTTTGGATTTGCCACTACTGAAGTAAATGATGGGGGGAAGCCCCAGCTCGATATGTATTAAAACTTACAAATCTGTAGAACAACATGTGAAAGTTGTTTTTAAAACATGTAAAATCATTTAGCTTTGTTGGAAAATAAATTTAAAAAGTATTTTCTGGATGAGGACAGCTTGTTAGCAAGTTACGAGTGGATTAGGGATCTATTTCAAGATACTCCAGAAGGGCTCTCAACTTCCGAAGAAAAAATCTTCATAGATTTCACATCCAGTGAAAAATTAAAAGGCAATTTTGTAATAAATAACTCTTTGAATTTTGGGTAGAGGGTGGATGAGGAATTATCTGTACTGAAAACAAAAGCACTTCGTATACTATTACCATTTTCAACATCCTACCTTTGTTAAACCGGATTTTCTGCGGTGGATGCTTTGAAGACAAAATATAGATCTCAGCTAAATATAGAAAAATAACTCTAAGTGTCAATTTCTGATAATAAACCTTCCTTTGAAAAACTTTCCTCTTCAAGACAGGCCCGTGGAAGTCCCTAATAATTATTAAACTAGTCCTTAATTTAGTAATAAGATTGATTGATTGATTGAATATTAACGTCGCACTGTTCAGCTGCACGAGGGCTTTTGACGACGGACCACGTAATTTTGAACCATGGTCAAGTGATGTGGACGACACTTGAGCTGGCATCCCTCCCTCCTAACTACCACACCACACCAACAAGAGAACGTTTCAGCTATCGATAGATTTAACGTGCATCGCTGCCCTACACGGCGGGTCTTTAGTCGTAATGGGCTCGAACTCGTGACAAGGCAAGACACGATCCGATACCTATACCACTCGGCTACGGCGGCCAAATTTAATAATAATAATTATTTATAAAATATCATCTTCAGTACTGATACATTAAACGTATACTGGATGAAACACCGACTCTTCGCACGAGTTCATTTTTTCAAAAAATAAAACATTATTCTTGATATAATAGCTGAACTGGAGAGTAAAACTGCGTGTAAGACATTGTATACAAAAATGTAAAATGATTTTTTTTTAGATAAATGCTATAATTGTAAATAACTGTTTAAAAGAACTGTAATTTTAAACCTCACAGAATTAGCATTTATAATTAATGTTAAATAATGAAAAAGAATATAAAATTCCGATGAAGAATAGTTGTGTTACTTTTTAATATTTAAAGTGAGAAGACTTCAAAATGTTTTAACCCGGGAGCAGGCACGCATGAGATACTAACGCTAATGGTAGTGCGTAGGTCCTAGTCACCCCACTCATTTGTTTATAATTATATTTACTGTACACGATAAAAATCGGAATTCTAGTGAATATTTTAATTTATAGAAAGTAAACTTACCTTCTTTCAAGGACTATTCAATTCTTTGATGAAAAATCCAATAAAACTGAACTAAAATGATTCAAAAGTACAAAACCATAATAAAGGACGCAAATCAGAGACACTTTTCACTAATATTACAGAAATGTTAAATCAATCATTTCTTTTCCAAATATCGTAAAACTCTATTATTTACAATTTCCCTAAGCGAAATTCAAACGCATAACACAAACGAATAACCATACCATAAGTTTGAAGGTCAATAAAATGATTAGCAAACGTACTACGCAGCCAGGGTGAAAAGTGAATCTTATCTTCCTTTTCATTTTCTACAACTAATGTACAGTATTTCAATAATAATTACGGTGATGAATTGCTTATCTACTTAGAATTTTTCTCAGGGTCTGGGTTTCGTTTTTTCTTTTAACGAGTAATATTTTATGTTAAAACGTAATAAAAAATCTCTCATTGAAGAAATACAGCAAATTAAACAAAATGTTTTTTTTTCTTTAATTTGGTTTTGGGATCAAAGATAGCTATTTGTGTGATGACGGATAAAAACCATATAATAAACATAAATTATGTCCGTGTTGTGTGTATTTTTTTATTATGGAAGAAAGCATTTTGTTTTACTTCTCGTTCCGGTTATTTTTTTTTTAAAAAATCTTTAAATTTTCTATATGCTCACGCCCCCCAGGGGGGCGCGCCCCACACTTTGAGAAACACTACATTAACTGCAATACCAACAAAAACATGCTAAGATTTTGAAAGCCATTTTTCAGTGAATTACTAAATTTTGAATACATTTATTTGCTCATAAACTCGATTGTTGTGTTTTCGTACTACTAGAGTCTAAATGTTCCCGGGATGGTGCCCGACATTCACACAAGTGTACGTTGGAAAGGAAATATCTGTGTTTCGGTGGATGGCGCAAGGAACAAGACGTGCTGACTCTTAACTATGATTAACTCGCATGCTTCGTCATTTTAAACTACTTTAGGAGAACAATAAATATTGGAATATTTCGAATGATGACAAATGCTTTCGAATGAATATTTTAAATTTTTTAATTTGTCTGAGTCAAAACTATCAACGTACAGCTACTTGTGCATAATGATCTTACATTTGATATGAATTTGATTTTATTATATTTCCTTTAAAATACATTTGTCATTTATACGAAAAAGGAAAAGATGGCATAAGTATTAGCAGTTTTGTGCGTCTTTTCCCCACTTAACTTTTAAATCTGCAGCCCCAAAAATTATTTATCACTCATAACTCTTCATGGATATCTTTACTTACTTACTTACTCCAGAGAATCGAGCTCACCCAAAGAGTTTAGAGCTGCATCCGACCCTCCGGGAAGTATTTTATTTTTAAATTAAACAAAAAACGTGTACAAAAAGGTCCCTTCTCCAGAATTCTTGAGAATTGGGAGAAGAATACAGAAAAAACGCTTAACAATTACAATGCAAATACAAAAAAAACACTTAACAAACACAGACAAGAACACACAAAGGTGCTATCTTCTAAGGAGAAGAAAAAATCCTGAAACAGACATAGGGCACGAGGTGTGAAAAAGAGAAAAAATGAACAGGAAACAAAAAAAAAATATTTTTTGAACCATAATTCCAGTTGGCGCCAACACTTCCTGTTGTCGTTAGATTTTTTAAAAAAAGCACTGGAAAGATGATTCTTTTTTAGATTTCCTCCTCCAATTATATTTTAAAGACACTAAAAAGAGAAAGAGGGGGAAAAAAGGAGGGGGAAACAGATAAGTTATTGAATTTTATTAAAGATACCATTTTTTCTGAAAGAGAGAAAAAAACAAACAAAAGAAATTAATCTTAAAGTAAACCCAGAATGATGACTAAGGGTTAAAACAGGAAGCTGCAATAAATTATGGGAGGGGAACAAAAAAGATTTAAAGAGAGAAGGAAAAAAAGGAATAGCAATAACCGAAGTTGGAAAAGGGAAAGTTAAGCCAAACTATCACATGTGGATTTGGAAATAGCAAAGCAGGAAATCAATTTATTGTGAATAGCACGATTATATTAATAATAGAGTTGACCCAAGGATAGAGAGCGTTCCGGATGGGGTTAACAAGATGATCACAGTTAAAGGGCCAGTGGAATACGTAATGGTCGGCGTCTCCAGGCGACACACATAGTCAATTTGGAGAGGGAAGGAGATTGAACCTGTGCAAGTAAGCGGGGAAAGGCCCATGATTAGTTAGAAAATGGACCAGATATTTAGAGAATGTTTAATTTAGGATTATTGAAAAAGCGCTTGACCTACGGGTAGTATTGCAATCATTCCAAGAGGAGGTCCAAGACCTTAGGATAAATTCATTTAAGAAACTGGAGAGGAAGGAGCGAGAACCGAGAACACTTCACCATCATATACAGCCTGTTTTGCATAAAAATCGGCGTAATCATTATAAAGGTTATTGTTATGAGCTTTGACCCAGTAAAGATTGTAGTAGCTTCTGTGAATTGAAACAATTTGAATTTAATGGAATTGAGATAACTGGATTTATTTGTAAGATTATTAAGAAAGAGAGAATAGAGGAGAGACGGTCAGTATAAATATTAAATATGAATTTTAGTATTATGATGAACTGCCCAACAGACAGAGAGAACGATGGCAGAGAACTCCGCCTGAAAGACCGAGTTAAAATCCTGAATTTTATAGAGATATGTTTCAAAGGGAGAGCTCCGATAAAAAATACACACGGCGAAACCAACATTGGAATCGATTTTGGATCCGTCAGTATACACTTCCCACTCAGATGGGCCCTCGAAAGTATTAATAGGAAAGGAAAGAAAATCGGGAAGGATCTGATGAAGAGAAATAAAAGAGTCCAATTTCGTAGCTGGGATAAGACCTGGAAGGAGATCGTTCCTGTTGTTCCAAAGTTGGAATTTAAAGTAGAGAGAGCGAATAACAATATGAATGGGGGGAATGCTTGAGAGGATATTAAGAGCGTCAGTAGGGGAGGTTTTATAGGCTTTAGTGATTTTTAATAAGTAAATCCTCTGAATAGATTTAAGCTTTTGGACCGGGATAGAGGTCAGGGATCCACCCCACATTCCTGCTCCGTAGGAGATGATTGGTTGATCAACCGAAGTATACTAAAGTTTCATTAGAGAAATATGCTGGTGATTGAAATTTTTGGAAACACAATAAAAGTTGGGAGAAATCCAGAGAATCTTACCTTTGATAGAATTTATATGGGGAGTCCAAGATAAGCGATTGTCAATGTTCACACCCAAGTATTTGTATGACTTAGAGATATGGATGGAATTGGAACCAATTTTAAATATGGGATTCCTCCTGAAGGTCGTGCTCCCTTGAAATCCACGGCATTGAAGAAAGGGACATCTGAAAACAACTGAAACGGTTTTAGCAGTTGCTATTGACGAAATTGAGCTCAGAAAGCTTACAATTTACCAAACTAAGGATTTTATTAGTATTATCCTCAAGTTCCCTACGTGAAAGGCCAAAAGAGACAACTGCGAGATTGTCAGCAAAGGCTTGGAGAAGAAACAGCTCAGAGTTAAGAAAAAAGATAGGATTAAAATAAATATTCCAAAGAGTTGGTGAAAGAACGGACCCTTGTGGGCAGCCTTTAAAAATTTGTTTTTTGATGGTAAAAGTATTATCCGTCCAGATAATTACCCTGTTAGTGAGGTAAGAGTGAATGAATTTCCGAAAGTGAGAAGAGGAATACGGTATGAATGAAAAATATGGAAGAGAGTCGACCCATCAACGTTGTCAAAAGCAGATTTGATATCAATAAACGTAGAAGCAGTGTGTTTATTCACCCTGGTATTTTTAATGTGATGCACTAATTTGTTCATGGCCTCAATGCAGCTGCGGTTTTCCCTAAAAGGCCGAACTGAGATCTATGGAGAATATTATTCTTAGAAATCCAACGGAGAAACCTATTAAGAAAAATTCTTTCTAAAATTTTGCCAAGAGGAGAGAGCAAATAAATTGGTCGATAGGAGAGAGTAGACGATGGGTCACGACCGGGCTTTAGTAAAAATTTAATTTTAGTGTTCTTAAAAATGGAAGGGAAGTGATTAAATTGGATGCAGAGATTAAAGAATCAAAAAATCAAATTGGGGAAGAAGTTATAAAGAGCTTTCCAAATAGCATAGTCAATGAGATCAATACCAGAGGCTTTACCCACACGAAGCTTCCGGAAGACGACTTCAACTTCACTGGGGCTCAGGCATGAAGGAGGAGAGCAGTCATTGAGGACAAGAGGAATAGGAGAAGATCCTGAAGGGAAATGAGAATCAAAAAGAAGGCTAACCTTACTATAGAACAAAGAAGCAGGATCGCCAGTCGAAATCTGATGAAGATTAGTTGGGCTGGATAACGTTCCGAAAGCTGCTTTAAAAGTAAATCCAAACTTAGTAGAATTCATAGAACAGAAATACTCCCAAGCTTTATTCTTGGTGTTGATTATTGACTTTTTATAGTTGGCCCTGAGGGCTTTGTACCTGGAGCGCATGGAGGCCATCTCGTCCACCGACAGGCCCTGCGTAGGGAGAGAAACCACCCTCCGCTCGTCTGCATTCTTAAGGAATCGTTCCACCTTTTGAAAGAAGGGGTGTTTAAAACCCGGCGCTTTCTAAGAGTTGAGAAGGCAGAGGCATTTGTAGTATTAATTAATAGACTAGCGAAATCATCAAGTAGTTCAATTGAGGAGATGTTAGTCGAGAAGGAATTAAGAAGGTTATTGTTCTTGCGAAAATTATAGATGAATCTATTAATGCCATATATTTGGTTTTAAAGACAAAGTCAGAAAAGGTTCAATCACACCGGAGATGAACACTGATGAAATATTAACATCAGTGTACTACATGACCCAAACGTCATTTCGGGTTAAGGTCGTGCCTCCTTACTTTGCTATATGTAGTGACCTTATTTACGTCGCACTATAAAACTTCACGAGGGCTATTGGTAACGGACACCGTAGTCTTAAACCATGGGCAAGAAACGTGGACGACACCTAGGTGGCACACTCTTTCCTAACTTCCAGACCACATCCACATGAGGATATTTGAACCACAACAGATTTAACTTACATCAGCCTCTCTCCATCGCGGGGCTTCAGTGGCACTGGGCTCATCAGCCCCGAGTCTGGGACCTTGACCCTTTTGCATGCTCGTACTATGGTGAAGTGTGAGAGTGTAAAAGACAGCTCAGAGTTGTGGGCGTCATCGCTGGACTGAATTTACAGGTCTGTCACCAATGGAGCTCATGTAGTTAGATGTATGGTGAAACGTCGATTCAAATTTTTAACCGCAAAGTCCATGATTTAATATAATGTATGAGAGCACATTTTAACCCTTACGGGACCATATGGATTCTAACCCTTAATAGTAGTATGTAACTGTTTATTTTAGTTTATTTGGACGTAAAATATAGTCGGATCTCCATTTTACGAACACCTGTTTTGCGAATTTCTCCTGGAATCAAGAACATTTTAGCATTTTTTTCATTAAATGACCTCCAATTAGCGAAATATATTTTCTGTTTAACGAACTTCTCATGTGATTTGATTTTTTTCTCTCCCTATTTTTAGATTGTTCCTAGAATTTCAAATTGCTCTCTTTTAACAAAACATATGGTGATCAATGACCTTGAAATGGTTTTATCAGGTCCCTAACTCACTAGAAAAATAAAGTTGGCGTGATTCTGAATATTTTTTATTTTTTCAAACAAAATTAACACACTGATTCACTTTTTTAATTTAAGGACGCTTGCGGTAATGTACACTAAAAATTCGGTTGTAAAATAAAGTATGTTTAAAATGATTGTAAGTTCAAAATTAAAAAATGTCATTAAAATTCATTAACTTTAACGTATAATTATTTTTTAAAGTTGCAAATACAGTGTATTCCAGGACATTGTTTTTTCCCTTCCTCTGTTTTCCTTTCAGATTTCTTTTTTATGGGTAAGATATATAAATTTAAAAAATAATTAGTAAGAAATTTTATGAATAATTACTTTTTTTAATAAACTGTAGCTTAATGAATTTTAAATTCATTTTATGTGGTTTATAAGGAATAATGAAAGATGAATCTCTATTTAACAAATTTTTCACAGAAAGTACTTTTTCAGGATCATTAAATAGAGATTATACTGTAATTGTAAAAAAATGCACAGCTATGCGCAGTTTATTTTATTAATTTGTCAATTTAATTTAGAACAATTGTAGTTGTTTTTGTTTGTAGTGTCCTTTCCGAAGGGAATGAATAAAAGTTACCAGAGCCTGAGAAATGTTGGACTTTTTTACGATAGATGGCGACACCACCTATCTCCACCTCTACAGTGTTTAGGCATGGAACTGGAGGGGAGGGAAATATTCTCCAGCCCCCTGCACTCGTGGTTTTTGCTGCTACCGTGTACAAGACTTTCGGACCCACTGATTTAACGAGCAAATACTCCGTGTGTATTCGAAGGGTAAATGTGTCGTTTTATCAGGTATTTGCTGATACTTAAGTATTACTGTAACCATATTGGCGACATTATATGAAACGAAGCACATGGTTGCTAATTCAGCCAGTACAACACATGTAAAATTTGATTTGCCAACTTGGAAAGTTATCTTGAACGTTGGCATAGTTGCTATAGTACGTAAGTGCCCATTTGTTTCCAGTTGTTCAAGAATACTTTAATACTATATAAAATCACACTTAACGAAAAAGATAAAACACGTAATAAAAAACCAGTAATATATTATTACTCGACATAATAAACTGAGATAAGTATGCAAAACAAATTACAAGTGAACGTTTTAGCATTGGTGTCAATTGATTTGATATAGTAATTTTCTCCCTACACTTTTCCTGCTTACGTAATTGCGTTTGGTGTACATTCCGTTTTCTCATTCTGCATCAAAAATACAGTTAAGATTAAAACTAAATACAACAATCACCCATTTTAAAATGAGGAAAAATGTTTCCTTTGCGTTAAGGGATGTGAATAATTTTCTCTTTATTCTCTTTGATGAGTTCACTAAAAAGTTATTGCGAAATACAACCCAATTAGAAACGAACGATTTCTCTGTCCTTACAAGGACTTCCTCGCTATGCTTCAAATGACGTAAATTCCTTGTAACTACTAAATGTTCTTAATGATAGTTCGAATATATTTAATAAGTTTACTTAAAAGCTACTATAATTGTACTCTTATTAACTTGCATAAAAGGAATTTCATATATGGTTATTTCACCATTATAAATCAGAAGCACGTTATTATACTGAAGAAAAATGTAATATAGAGGTATATGCCTTTGACAAAAAACTAGGTCCAATTAATCGCTAAAAATTAATAATATTCTACTTCTTTTGTTTATATAGGTTAAATTGGTTGTAGGTTTAATAGGTTATATTGGTTTTGTTAAACACCTGCAGTTATTTCTACATCGGAAGTCTACAAATAACTCTAACCGACTATTTTTAAGACTAATAACGCTTTCGTCACTCAAACTTTAACAAGCGCGTTTACAGTGCTTCGATATGCTTCATTTCTTCATGGTGTTTTTAATTAATGTATTTTTCCTCCGATTACCCGCAACAAAAGCGTACGTTGCCAGAGAGCAGCTAAATACGGATGATGGTACGTATGTCGTTCATTATGCATACACAAATGGTATTTGAATAATTAAATCTAAGAGAAATTATTAGCTTTGATAGCAATAATTACAAAATTGCCTTAATTCATTTTTTATTGCTGATTTGAGTTAAAAACAAGTTAAGAAACAGTTTTTGTGTGACGATGTAATTAATGTATATATATATATATATATATATATATAAATGATGTAATTAAATCCGCAAAAATAATTTCAGAAACTAAAGAGAAAATGTGTTTTAAATAAATACCCCTTTTATATAAGGCGTGGCCTCTAACTCCTGACTTTAAAAAAATGTAGAAATTATGGTAGGGTACATATGTCTTATTAAAGTAAAACTTAATGTGCTGGCAGCAATATGCAATATGGAATTCGTATAATAAATTGAAAAAAACTGCCACTATTCTCTTTAACTTACATTTATTAATTTTATAATGAATGCACACAATCATTTTTAAAAAAAGTGTGGCTCTCTGGTATTCTCCGATCCCACAACACGATCTAAAACAAGTTACCCACCCGTTGTATAGATATACATATACAGAAACAATAAAGTGTTATTTATTTTTTAATAAGAAATGCAAAAAATGTAAAGTTTGAAGCATTTATCCAGTGTACCCTCTCTTCTAGGACCTTATCTTAACTTGTGCGACTTTAAAATCGTAAAGCTTTGCTCTATCCCTTTCACGACTAAGGAAAATATTTTCACCTATTTTAAAATTAGTAATTGTTGCATTGAATTACATCCTTGTCAGCAATTTTTTTACCCAATGTTAAAATAAAGAACGTATGTCAAACATAATAGCATAAAAAAGAATTGTCAAATTCAAAGAAGCCAATGATAAAACATTCGCGAGCTGTATTTGTTTTACTTATTTCAGTTTATTGTGCCATGTAATAATATAATACTGTATTTTCCCGCATATTTTACGTTATTCGGTAACTCGATATGTTATTCGGTTATTTGTTGCAATAATAATATATATATGTATTTAAACAAAAATGAATGCAAATGCCTAATAAAACAAAACATTGATCCGAATTGCTGCGTTAAACATGCGTTCTGTGCTTTACGGATTACCACAATTGGTGACTCGGATTGATCTAAAAACACCACACATTCTTACTTATTTGTCTCATAATTAAAAAAATTTTTACGTCACAGCAAACAAAAATGTAAAAAAACTGCATACTAAAATTTACTCTCAGCAATCTTATGGTCCTGCAAGGGTTAATTTTAATTACTATAAATTTTAGTGACATTTTTCGTAAGTGGAGAGTATTTTTGAATAAATATATCTATAATTTATTTTCATTGTTTTAAATGTAAATAGAAAAACGAGAAACATTACATTTTTCTAAAAACCGTATTTCTTTTGAAACTAAGAATATCCCCACCCCTTTCCTGATGAAATCCTTGCTAACAACGGCAAAAGCTTAAATACGTTTTTCGGTCTTCGAAACACTTCCCGTCTCTTAAGAATTTAAAACGTCAATTGTTTTATTTGGGCAAATATTTTTGTACGAATATTTCACTTCGTTCTCTTAAAATGCTTCCTATGGGTAAATATGATACATTTGAATATTTTAAATGCATTATTTCTTGCCATTACATACTCAAAACATATCTGTAAAAATATGTTTTTATAAACATGTTTACTCAAACTCGAAACCAGTTAGTTTTTTTCCAATTATACATGTTATAAATCAGTACGTACCGTCGATTAATTTCGTCAAATCAAATAACGTCGCCAAATCCCACGATAGGCAGGCAGCCAATAGTAAAAAAACAATTCCCGTCCATGTTAGATATAAACTTATTCGCGTGTGCTCTATTATAATAATTATTGTATAGGTTGTCACGCATGCTCAAACACAATTAAATTGACATCGCATGCTCTAAATATTATTCGTTCATAATTTGTAACATTCCTTTTTGATTTTTTGTTAACAATGATTAGAATCTGGAACACATATTTTCTACGGAACAGAAAGTAGTAGAATACGCAAGTATTCGAAAAAACTATAGTTTCAGCAAAATGGAAAAACATTTCGAGTTCGCAAGACAGCATTTAGATGTACTCATGCGAATTGATGGGGCGTCTTCTACGTAAAAATACTTATTAGCCACAATTTTGAATGAAATAACGGCGTTTTGGACTCATCAGTAGTGTAGTTGTTATTATATAAATCTTTAGCTCATTCCGTTGTGTTTTATTTAAGCACAGTATTTAATTCTTGTAAATCTTCGCCATTTTATATGTCGAATAGGAAGGAGAATGCGCGAGAATTTGCTTATGCGCATGAGCAGAAATGATTATTTACTTGGTAAAGATTTATTTTGGAGATGTTTTTTGGCTCAGCAATATTGCAATAATACGGGAAGAGAATGTGCGGGGATTCGATTACGTGCATGTGCGGAAACGATGAAAGCATTTGGCGATGTTTTTTGATTTTGAGAAATAGGTCGACTATAATACTGAAGTACCTTCAAATCTTACAGTAAAATTAAAAACGGTACTTTCATGTTTAAAACACGACTAATACCTCCGAATTTATTTAGGATTAGAGAGAGAAAATTTAGATCCAAATTTGAATTATTTTTTACAGGATATTGTGATTCTTGTACTTACGGTAGGGTTCCTATAGGAGAATCCGATTTCAATGACGAACAATGCGAAAGATATGATTGCAGTGAGGGTTTCCTAAATATTATAGGGTAAGTAAAAAGAAAATACAAAAAAAAATACATGATGGATCCTTTCATCATTTCTTAAGTAATCAACGAGAACAAAAAAAACCCAATAAACACCAACAAATAATATATGTGCTAGGACAAATATTGAACGATACGATATGTAGATATGAATTAAAATTATTTTTTTTATTTTAAGCATATAGTGTTTTTTACTCTGAATTCGTATTTTTCTATGAAGAAATTTGAATTCACACTTTGAATGCAGATTTACTTAATTAAGAGCATTTAAAAAGTGTCAATTACAGTCCGGCCCCGATTTAACGAATTTCGCGATTCATCGAATTTCTCTCTTTCTCCGATTAAAATGAAGACAAAAATTCCAATTTAACGAATAAAAAACTCGGATTTAATAAAAAAAACTGTAGTTTAATGAATTGTTTCAACGGTTGAAAATTACTGTTTATTAGCTTGAACTGGAAAAAATTGAATTTTTTTAAATGATAATCTTTTGGTCCAAAACAGAAGAAGTAATTTTAAAAATATTAATATCTAGTGTCATTCACTACAAATTTTAAAAAATGTATTTGAAGCCAAGAAAATATTTGCGTTAGAAAAACATGCTCACGCTATCTGTTGCAGGTAGTTCTAATTACGTAGGAAATAACGCAGAATAATTTTTAATCTAAAAATTAAAATTTAATTAATAAATTAATGTTTGACAAATTGTATTAAAATCAAATGTCATCCACTACAAGAATAAAAAAATGTAATTGAACTTCAGTGGCAGAATAAAAATCGGGCAAACATATCCCACACATGCTCTATTGGATTCAAGTCGGGTGAGTATGCTGGCCAATCCATACGGGTGATATCCTCCAATTTAAGGCATTCATCTACAATGTGTTGCATGGTTAGGACGGGCGTTGTCATCCATAAACAGAAATTCAGCACCCATGGCGCTCCAAAACAAACGTACATGTTGTTCCAGAATGACATCCCGATAGATGTGGCCTGTCATCGTTACACTCAAAACATGCAGGTCAGTTCTGGAACCAAGAATAATTCCTCCCCAAACGAGCCATTCTGCACCACCGTAATGGTGTCGTTCAATGGTGTTCTCTTTCTGGTAACGGATACCTGGTGCTCCCAATATTAAAGTCCGGCGAGAATCTGACTGCAAACTAAACCTGGACTCGTCGGAAAACATCACACAAGACGACTGTTGTGGTGTCCACAATGCATGCACTCTACTCCAGGTTAATCGCAGGTGACAGTGAGTTGCGGAAGATGGAACACATCTGACAGGCCTACGAGCATATAGACCATTGAGCCCTAAGCATCTGTACACGGTCTGCCTTGAAACTGTCGTAACGGTAGCTGAAAAGAGCTGACGAGTCAGGTTTGATGCTGTGCTCCGTCTGTTTCTTTTGGCAGTAACTGCCAAATATATACCGGTCCTCATTCGACGTTGTAACTCGGGGGCGACCTGTGCTGTAACACCTACACACATTACCATCATCTTGGAATCGTTTTCAAAGCCTGGAGGTGACACTCAAGGCGATTCCAAGTTCCTCGGATACTTCCAGCTGGGTAAGTCCACATTCTAGTCGTCCAATGATTCTACCACGTAAAAAATCATCCAAATGTTTCTTTTGTGCCATAACTATGCGGTTATTGCACTGAAATTCTTTTAAAGTGCTCGTGAACAATTTTACTTCTTTGCCACCATTCCTTACACTCTCTTACACTCTCGTCATTGTGACGTACTACCCACGCCATCTGGTGGTTTCCCGTAATTTGCATATTCTTCTTCAAGATGTGTGTGATAATTCTACAGGTAAAATTTTTATTTTAGAGTTCAATTTCAGTGTGATTCTGAATTATCCTTAATTTATGGACATGAGTGTATATAAATATACAGTCGAATCTCTATATAACTAAGTCTTTATATCCCGAAAAAAAAGTTCGTTATATAGAGGTTCATCTTTTAATATACTTTATAAACCACATGAAACAAATTTTAAAAACTCATAAACACTATATATTAAAAAAATTATTCATACATTTTTCAAAATTAATATATGTTTATTTTATGTATCTTACCCATCAAAAAAAGAAAAACTGCAAGGAAAACAAGAAAAAATAATGTCGAATGTCTGTATTTTCAAAAGTAAGAAAAAAGTTTAAATTAAAATTAATGAATTTGTAGGACATTCTCTAATTTAAAGTATAGAAGTAATATTAAACATACATTATTTTATAACTAGAACACGGGACAACTCCACTGAGTGCGAAAGGGGATATCGGAGATGTTTCTAGTGGATTGGACATTGAGGGTTAAAGGTTGCACTTCTTATATATATAGATGAAACGTCCTGAACTCCATTGATCTCGGTGAGTTAGGATCTAATAAAACCAGTTCAAGTGTTATGACCACCATAAAGTGTGTTAAAGAGAGAATAACTTGAAATGTTCAGAAATACTTTAGAAATAAGGAGAGAAAAAATTGATGTTCGTTATATAGAAAATGTACTTCGCTATAGAGAGGTTATTTTACGAAGAAAATCGTGAAATGTTCAAGGTTCCAGGATAAAGTTCGCTATATAGAAAAATTCGCAATATATAGGTTCGCTATTTTGAGGTTCGACTGTATATATATATATATATATATATATATATATATATATATATATATATATGGGGAGAGAGGGAACTAATAGTAGGAATTGAAAAAGATTTTTCTTGAAGAAACAAATTTTGACAGGAAAGGGTGCAAACCCTTTGTGTCCTCCCAGGTAAAGATAAGTCAAGTGTGCAACCTATTGTGGGAGTTTTGAATAGACAGGATGGGAAATTCCTTCCTTATTTCATTCTACTCTACAACGCAAGCGATATTTTAAGACTTTATCGATTATGTCACGTTTGATGACGGACTGCTAATTGGTTCTACTCAAGTTCTGAAAATGATTAATTTGTCGGAGTGAAAAAATACCACATGAAGTGGGATGTAAATTCGAAGAATTCTTTCGAGTTAGGAATCAAGAAGTTTTTGAAACACAGTATTCTTAGCTGTTGAATAAACAGCGTGTAATTTTTAAATATCGATATTTTTTGTGTAGTCGCTTATTATAGAATTTCCGAAAAGTAAGTGCGAAAAATTTATATTTTGCTTGGACACCAATATATCGAGTAAAAACCCAATCTAACAAATAAATTGTTCAGCCCCGATGAATTCCTTAAGTCGAGGTCCGACTGCATTTTTCTCTCAATTCAAATCATCTTTTTTTTTCTTCTTTACAGCTGTGGTGTAGTGTTGAAACCTACATTTCAGGACCGCCCCAACCCAATTTGCCGCCTTGTAAAAGGCGGAGGTCATTATCCAGACTGTTGCCCCAATTACAAGTGCGACTTCAACGAAAAGGAATAGGAGCTTCGACTAGGTTAAAAATATACCGAATCGAGACGAAAAAGAAATCAACAACAGCGCATGATTATCAGCAACCATCAGTTCATAACATATTCATGAGCATTTATTTAGCAGTTAAGTGTTTAATTTTTGCTTTGTTATTCCAAAGGATAAGATATTTTTATTGTTATTCAAACGTTAATAATTATATCATTTTTTTCTTGCTTTGTTTTGTGTGTATTGATTGATATATGTAATAAAATGAGTTTTAATAACTTACATTTACTGCGATTTTTTTTTTTTGAAGATTTGGCCCTTAGTCAAAGTTGGAAAGAGTAACACGTATTTAATACTTTGTAACGTGGCTGTTTCAACCAAACACATGTCAGAATAACGTGCACTCGAAAAAAAGCTTTGAGTGAGGGGGTGTTTATTAACGTTGTACTATAAAGCAACACGGGGGCTATTAGCGACGGACCTCGTACATTTGAATTTCGATCAATTGACGAGAATGACTCCAGAACTGGTATCCTACTCACTAACTTCTGCATCACGCCAACGTGATGGTTGAGCCTGAACAGATTTAACGCGCATCAACCCCTCTACACAGGAGGGCTTCAGTAACATTATAACTCGAATCTATAACGCCGACCGTAAGTTTGTGACTTTAAAGAAAGTTTTGGAGAACATAATTTACAATCACTGCAACTGATACAACCTTACATGAACTGATGTTTTAAATTTACACATCACGAACTGTGTGTTATAACTTGGATTAGAAACTGATCAAAATTTTATCGGAGCATAAGGCGTTAGCCAAGTCTCCACTTTTTCAGTGTTTGCACTGAACTGAACTGAACTAAATTTACACGTATTTAATACTTCGTTTTAAAGTATTGATTTTGTTCTAAATACCATTATGCATTGTCATATGATGTGTCGAAAATAAAACTACATTAAAGTTAAGAGAATTTAGATAATTCTTTGCAACATGTGCAAGGCAATGAAAGTGTGGATTCGAAACATTACAAAAGTATATACCAAATACACTCTCTCAAAAAATAAGCAACAAATAAACAAAAAATGGTAATAAACGAAAACTTTTATTGAAAAGCAAGGAAATTTCCACAGGTTGTAGAACAAAAGAACCAAAGTCGCGCAAAATAACAGAGGGTAAAAGCAATTTTTCAAATCCTACCATCAGTTCACAATCTTTCTATACATATCTTGTTCAAATTTTCAATCGTTAATAAAATACATTTGAAAGCCCTCAATTGAACTGAAATTATATAAACATGATTATTTTGGATGGCAATACGGTAATTTAATCTTAATTAATAAAAATGTAATTATTAAAAATAATTATTTAAAGAATTACAGATACAGCCCTGTTGGCATCAGTTTTAGGGACTTAGCGACCATTTTGGCGACTTGTGTCAAAATTTTAAAAAGTTTTTTTCTCTCGTTTTAAAACATTCAGTTGAATTAATAAAAATTGGCATTTAATATTTTGATTTTGTCATATGGATATACATATTTATATTAATTGTAATTGTACGATAAAAAGCAACTAAAATGAAATTTTTCTTCCTTGACCTATGTAGGAATGGACTTATTTTTTTTTTTGTATTACTTGTTTTTAATAAGCAGTATAAACAATAATACTCCTCACACGCAGAAAAAAAAACATTTTTAGTTGCTAACGTGCAGCTTGTGTCCATCTCTACTGGAGATGCATACTCGACAGCGACAATTCATACCCGCAAGCCTGTCGTCATTTACACTTTGCGAGATCCAAACCCATCCTCGAAAACATGTTGCCAAGACATTCAAGTTTAGGGAAGGTTGCACAGAACAGAAAGATGTCTCCCGAGCATGTCTTAGACATGCTTTATTTGGTTCAAGTCGGGTGAACGTGCTGCTCATTCCGTTCGAAGCAATGTTTAATGTTCCACGTTGTTCGAGTTTAAGTCCCTCAATAATCCCTTGGGAGAATTAATAGGGAAAACAACATGTTTACCACTCAGATGTAAATTGGAAGCCTAACGTTTTCCCTTTTCTCAGTGTGTTTGTATGTGTTCCCATCCCTTCATGTTCCATTATCGTTTCGTTATGTCTTTTCCAGTAAAAACATTTGATATTGTACCACCTTGCCGTAAATAGAGTATTTCGGTACACTGCTTGGCACATTATAATATAAGCATTGGTTGACAAAGTGAGCCCTATGTAACCTTGAGTTATAATCCATGAACATGGAATCAGGACCTATAGCTGCAGGACATGGACGAACATATGTGAGGAGGATTACATCCTAATAAATAACTACCTCTGTAATGAAGAAATGATCACCACACAAACACAACGAAAGAAATAACTGCTGAAAAGAAACTCTTTTTATTGTTATTGAATTACTCACACAGCCCTTTGTGTGGCTATGCAAAATTTTTACAGCGGGATTACTCTCATATTTCACTGCAAAATACAAATGCAAATTTTGTTGATGTAATCTTTCTTCTCGGATTACGCTCATTTGGCTGTTTGATTCTTATTTTTTAAGACAGTGTAGATTATTCCAAAAAGAGAAAAAGTAACTTAATATTTTCACATTTATTTTTCTCATTTACATGCTGATTATAGAATTTACACATTAAATTATAAGTAAAAATTCTTCGTTTAAATCACTCATGTTAAAAATTTTAGAAAAAGCAGTCTAAACATAGTATACGAGTAAATATACTTTTGCATAGCAGCACTATATTTGAAAATAGTATTAAGATATAGATAAGTAATAAAAAGTGTAACGATTTGAGATGCTTCAGTTTTACCTCGTCATTTGATACATTTTGGATATGGACATATGGATTGGATGCAGTAATAGATGAGAATGTTTTGGAATCACAATCATCCCCGATGTAAGATATATATCTCACAGAACGATGACTTACTGAGGGCTTAAATATACTAACCATTCCCACAAACTCCATCATGCCAGCTGAGCCATTGTGGTTTTTCAAACATACTTTAGCGTGAAGAATCTTCCACTTTTTGTAAGCAGGTGACCCTTTTCTTCATTTCCAAGAATCACATTCCTTACAGTAAGAAGACATCGCTTCCACCTCAATAACCTTTTCTGTCCTGTGTCCTATGACATCACACACTCGAACACGAGAAGAATAGCCACGAGTTTTCCACGTTCCATCTCTACTAATTACTATATATCAGAAGAATTTACCAAGGTAACCTCTTCCAAAGCTGCTCTTTACATTGAAGCTTTTGCAACTTCTTTATTTCACAATTGTAGTTTGTTTCTAATGTTATTATATGATTTTTCAGCGACAGGAGATGGCCGCGGTAGCCGAGTAATCAAGGTATCGGATCGTGGCTTGCCTTGATATGAGTTTGAGCCCAGTGCCACTAAAGACCCACCGTGTAGGGACGCGATGCATTTTAAATCTGCCGAGAGCTCAAACGTCCTCCCGTTGGTGTGGTGTGGTAGTTAGGTGAGAGGTGGTGCCAGCTCAGGTGTCATCCAAGTAAAGTGAACATGGTTCAAAATTACGTGGTCCGTCGCCAGAAGCCCTCGTATAGCTGAACAGTGTGAGACATTAATATTCTCTCACTCACTCAGCGACAGGTGGAGGAATTGCTTCATCACCCTGTCCAATTGTCCTCACCACATACACAAAACGTCTGTTTATTTCTGGAATATTTTTTCTTTTACCCAGCGTTTTTGAATTTCTAAACGAACTACAGTTCTTGCACTCAATCGAAAAAACACTACACAAACCTCTAACACAATTTTCTGTTAATTTAATATCTCCACCACACTTTTTGCAAGAAGCAAAGTTTTGAATGTTTGTAAACATAATACTTTTATAAAAAAAACTATAGCTGTCAAAACCATCATCATTTTCAATAAAATTTGACTCAATGTCTTGCAACTGAATCTTTTTTTCCAGAGGCACTGTTGTTTAGTGATTCATGCACACTGTGTACAGCTCTTCACCTCGTGTGCATATAACCAGTAAACTTTCTTTTCTTAGGACGTTTACCTGGTGGTCTCTCTCTCTCTCTCTCTCTTGGCAGATTCATTCGAATTCATCATTCAAAAATTTATAAAAAAAACAAGTATTTTTCCTAAAACTTATTTTAGAATACAATACAGTGTGGAAAGCAGATGTGTGAAAAGCAGGAACGAGCGAACATAGAATCTCGAATTACTTTATCAATACAAAGTGGAAGTTAATATTATATAAAATTAGTAGAAGTTGTAGTTAATATTCAGAGGAATAATAATAATGTTTGAGGCTTAGGCTCACGCAAGAATTTAATAATAATTAGAATGAAATATTAGAAACAGAGAAACACACACACGCTGCTGTCACCAGCGACATGACAGCTGTCACCGAGTAAGAAAAATGTAAACAATATTTAAATCACCTTTTCTGCTATTTTTATTTTCTTAATAACTTCCATTCTATTGGGAATATCTTCATGCGGTTTTTTAAATGGAAAGATCTGCCCTATAAAGTAAAATAATAAGAAAAAATATCGATTTTCCCGAAATTTTAAAAGGTATGCGACCCTTTAAGACAGAAAACTTTCTTATATTTTTTTTATTTAAAGCTGATTTAAAGGGAGGAAAAACAACTAGTAATCCATATTTCTCTACAGGATTGCTTCATATAGCTAAATACTCATGCTCGTGATCATAGCAACCCGATGAATTTATTGAACCTCTTGTTCGAGTATCGATTCCATTGCAAACTCGTGTATCGAAATATAAGTTTGATGAACTTCGGGATTCACAATCCGTATATGGGTGTGACGCAATTTAAAGTTATGAATGTGCAATTGGTGCTGAGCACTGTGTATGCGTGCCTTTGTATTATCAGGTTGGTAGTCGAAGACTTCTGGATGTTTTATAAGAGCAACTTTCCTACAAAATATAAATAGCTTTAGAAATGCAATTTCTAAAATAATTTGTTTATAAAAAACTTAATTACTGTATTGAATTTCTAAACATAATAAAAGATAACTTTTTATCTAAAAGAATATGTAAAATTCCAAAAAAGTTAGTAAAATATATTCATTCTTGTTTCTATAAAAATAACCATATTTATATAAGTAGTGATGAGTTCTTTATCAGACTAACTCTACAAAATCTCTTTTTCCTGAGAAAGAGGAAATGTTATTCTCCAATTCAAATCTTCTCTCATATAAGAGTTCTAATTTCTGAAGCAGTCAAAAAGAAACCATTTGCTTATAATACATAAAAGACTCAAATAATTTCCTCATAAAAGTTCAAAGGTTTCCAATTGTCATTTGATTCAATTTTCGTCGCCCCCCACACCCTATGATTAAAAGAGATTATGTAAAAAGGAAGAGGTTTTACTCCAAATTTCGAAATACACAAAGGCAACTAGTTAAATTATTAAAGGTTTTGAAAGTAAAACGAAGCTATATATTTGGAATATACATACTTATAGATTTTTTCTTAGACCCGAGATTGGACAAAATACTGTTTGATGAAATTTAGTGGGTAGTCATAAAAAACATAACAAGAATAACGTAATGGAGATTAATCCATTCTCATACTGTTTCATTCTAGAGATGTGAGCCGATTAATCCCTCTGACACAAATTCCTGCTCAATAGCACAAATTCCTTCAATTCAGGTTTTGTCAAGTCAAAAGGTTTCTCGTAAGTTTGCCAAAATTTACAATTCACTAAATTTTATGTTATCTTTCCTTTCTTTATTTTCCAACAGAAATTTTTAATGTGCCTTTAAATTATAGAAATCATTAATCAGGGATGTAGCTATCACTGTATCAGCCGTACCAATGATACGGGGCTCCAACGTGTTTAACTACAGTTCCACTAACAGAGCTTCCTTGTCTAGAAAAAGGGCCCCAAAGGTATTTTGATAAATGTCCCCTGGTGCTAGCTACGCCAGTGGGTGGTATTAATGGTAAAAATTAATCTCTGTAAGGACTTAAAAAAAAGATAAGACCCTACTCATATTATCCTTAGTTACTTAAAAGGCATTTATATATATATATATATATATATATATATATATATATATATATATATAATAATCCAATACCGTTTATAATCTACATTTAATGAGAATTATCTTTATTATGCGCAAATGTTGCAACGCTTTAAGAACGAATTGAATTTATTCCCTCTGACTTTCCTTTAAACTAAATATGAAATGAAAATCTTCATGCCCTAATTTGGACTAAGAAAAAAGAGATTCACTAAAATGTAAGGATTCTTGTTTACATTAACCACAGAAAAACAGGTGTCCAGTGCTGATTGAAAATATCCACGCAAAAGTGTAGTTCGTTTGAAAATACTGTATATTTCGTTTCAAAATCCAAATAATTTGTATAAATATTTAAAAAGGTATAAAATTAGGCATACTATAAAGAGTACTCAACATTGATAAATATGCTATGGGAAACAGAGCAGAAGGTGCTGAATATTGAATAAAATCAGAATAATCACCCAAAAATAGAGTATTACAAAAGAAACAATCATTCAATCAATCATTAGGAACTCTTCATCTCATTATATGTTACTCGATGTGCAAGCATCATTTTCATATTCCGGAAAAGTACTTCGAACTGTTCTCCTTTTAAAGTTTAAAACAGAGAACTAAACATTTTTCACTTGAATTAAGTCGTTTTGATAAACTTCGTGTGCTTTTTGAATTAACTTGAACATGGGCAGGGTTTACTGTAGAAAGTGCGAATTTCTTCTTTCGGACAACAACACTTTGAGAAGTCATATTTGTTTCAAATTCAAAATTAAGGAGCTTCAAAATGCGAGAAATTACGAAATAAAAGAACCAAAAGAAAAGAACATGTAAATTCGCAGGAAAAGAAATTCCAGAACTGCAACTTATCAAATCGAGAATCACATCAACGAATATTTTGACTGACGATGATGTATACAGAAACTTTTCTTTCGAACCGTCCGAAAATATTGTAAGAATTATCAAGGAACACTTGACTTCAGCAATACATGTTTCGACAAATGCTTTCAGAATTCCGAAGTCGGACCACCTTCCCTTCAACCGGCAAGAGATAAGGGATGCAATCAGACAGGTGAAAACTATGAATCATAGACTTCCGATTATTATTTCAGAGAATTAGACGATACTTTGGTTGATAAAGTCAATTTTCCATCAGAAGTACGACAGTTCATGACTCCAGTGAAAAATCAAAACCAAGTATTCCTGGTGAATCATCAGAAGAGACTTTTTCGATGCAAGAAGGATTGTTATTACCCCTTGATCAATCACAGGAATCAATTTCTTAAATGATCAAGCATTCGAGAGCAGTAAAAGTAATACAATTGAGCAAATTTTGCTTTCAAGTGAATTTTTCTTTAATTAATTTCCTCTTGGAAATGTTTCTAATTGTAACATTGTACACGATGGCAATTGTACGTTTCAGAATAATTTGTATAGCTGTAATCCATCTGACACTGCACTATATCTTTAAGACCCGAATTATATTTTTATCTTCAAATATTAAATTCTGCTTATTTATACTATATGCACCCTAATGACATTGGGAAAAATAATAAAAAAAATTCCCGTTCCCCTCCTGGAACGTAGATGGTACCCGCACGATCGTGCGGATTGGGTGTTATCTGTGAAATAGGTCACCTAAGAAATTTTACGAGTTATGCATTTGTAGCTCTTAGCTGATAGAAGAAACAATATCTTAATTCAACTAAAATTGTTACAAATAAGAAAATTATTGATGCATAATTAACTCTTTTATTAATTCATTATTTATTTACTGTAAAAAATCTTTCATTTTGTTTTTGACAACTATAAATAACCATTGAATTTTTTTCACAACATGTTTTCGAACTGTTTTCGTAGTTAGCAAATCTGCATTTGAGAGGCCTTGAAATGTCATCAACACATAAAAAATGGCTATACATGCTAAGCCTTTTAACCTGGAATGGCCAGGATAAAAGCCACTATGACATGTATAGCAGGTGGATTATAACGATTCGATCTTTTTGCGAGTGCAATCACAACTTTTATATTTTCATCATCAGTTAAAATACTTTTGTTAGTAGGTGGAGAGGTTGATAACGCTTCAACTACCTCTAACTTAAATTTTAAGCGATCCATTTTGACTTTTAGAGGAATTTTATTTTATATTGCATCTTGTTTGCACAGAAACAAAGAACTAGCAGCAGCTAAATCAATGTAATGAATGTGTTCAAGAGACTTTGATGGTAAAGAATAATCCAAAATTGTCTTTCTCTTTCAAATATTCCCATTTGCTTCTTCATCGTTCTCATCTGAACTTGATTCTCCTTCCAGTATACGCGATTTATATGTTTTTTTCACAGCATTTTCATCATCCGAGACATCACTAAGTTCTGATCTAAGTTAAATCCGATTTATTCATCAATTGAAAAATTCCTTCTGTGAGAATTCTCCTTTTAGACACCTGAAAAAGTTTTGGGTTAAAAGTTAACACATTATTTCATGAAAAATACTAAAAAAATGTATTAGAAAATTTTATTATTTAAAAATATATACATATATATATTTAAACCACACTATATTAACTTCCACCGTAAAACCCAGAATTTTTTTGGAAGGAGGAAAAGATATAGATGCAGATATCTGTGGAGAGGATAAAAATACTATACTCCTCAACAAATGTATGAAAAAGAAAATTAATTAAAAAGAGAGAGGGAAAAGGACATATCCATTGCGACCCTGAAGAAAATTTGCTAATAATTAGAAAATTATATATTTCCTTTTTATGTAGGCTTTCATCAAAATGATTGAAACACAAAAGGAAATTTGCATGCTTAACTTAACAGATGCATTGACTCAAGTCCACACAATCGCGCCGGTCACGAAATCTCGAGTCCTGCAAGCAACATTAAATGAATATAATTAATATTTTTCTATTTTACAATTATTTCAACATTAATACAAAAATTTGTATCAAAGCAATTAGAAATATATCGATTATTACCTTCTTACGACATGTAAAAAGAAAACGTGTTTTCGTTGTATTTGAAAACAAAGCTAGATTTGCCAGTTAGAAGTACAACCCTCGTCTGTTGATGAAAAGTAACACTTTACACTTTCTACAAACAGGCTCAATCGTTATATTCGCGATTTTCTTACATATGACTATTCCAGAAGCAAAAACGTATAAGAATATCTAACCCACATGATCGTGCGAGTAGGGTCATAAAGGGTTATATCATCTGGTGCTCAGTAACTATTCCAATTTTGGAAGAGTTTCTTCCCCAACAAATTCAAAAAGTTTTGAAGGTAATAACAACTTTTCAAGAATTAATATGTTTTACATGACTTCAAATAACAATTTAAGTGCAGATACTAACAAGAAAAATTTCCTGTAGAATCAGAATCAGTGCATTCTTATTTAAAAGGAGTTTCTTCGGGAAATACCATCTTTACAATCCAAAGATTCAGGAGTATTTGACTGTGAGAAATATATCCTCAAATGTCTCACGATCAAGTTAATCTCTATAAATACAAACGACTTCACGCGAAAGATGGGAATTCTAAAATAACTGATTACTCTAAAGATATATACCTGAAAACTGGATTAATAAGAGACAAAGGTTTACTTATAGATTCGACAACTCTGCTTAAGTGCTTCTTGATGACAGAAATTTTAAGAAACCTAAACTGGCACATAATCAAATGGATTGTTTTAAATGCAAAGAATGTCAAAAAACATTTTTTCTGAGTACTTCTTACAAAACATAAATTTATACACACTTGAATAAAACCATTTGAGTCCGAAGTGTGCCAATGGACATTTAGAGAAAAGAGAAATCTAGAGTCATAAGCGTGTCCACACAGGAGAGAAGCCATTTGTCATCGGGACTTTAGTCACAAATACAATATTATTTGTCACAAACATTTTCCCACAAGTGAGAAGCCATTTGAGTGTGCAGAATGTCATTCGACATTTAAACCAAGATATCACCTAAGAAAATGTTCAGATAGGAGACAAGCCAATCAATCGTCCAAATCTCTTAATTTGAAGCTATTTCTTAATATAAATGATTTAAGAAAAAATGCTTTCTTCTCTAAATCTTTCTTTTCAGGCAAAAATAGTTAATATACGAAAATTATCTGAATTACAGAATTTTTAATTGGATATTTTAAATGTTACATTTTTTTAAGACTTTCACTGCCTGAAACAATACCATGAGACCCAGAAATACATTTAAAATGAAAATGCGTTTGAAATGTGATATATATTATAAATAATTCTTATATTCGAAAGTGAAATGAGTCATAGAATTTATACCTTATTATACTTTGATCGAAGGCCGAGTGGCGGCGTATCGCGCTTCCCAACCACAGGTTCGAGGTTCTATCCTCGGGTTGGGCAAGGTCGACTCAGCCTTTCATTTTTCCGGAAGTGGGCCGATAAATGAGTACCAAGCTTCATTGGGGATTTAAACACTTAGGGTCTCGCTTCAGACTGACCACTTGATCGGGACATCTGCTGATGCACCTCAGTGCCCAATGGTCACGCATAACTAGAAAGGCACAGTAGACCCTGGCCCTCATGGTCTGTGTAGCCGCTGAGTTTGAGTTTTTACTTTGATCTTGAAAGCCAGAGTCGAAGAATTTCCAATTTGGGATGACAGATTTTATTTTAGAAGAAATTAATTGTTGGTGATGAGAGTTTTCCATAAAAGTCTTTTTTTTTCCCTCCAGAGTTTGAAATTGCATAAACATCGACATATTTTTGATGTATCTCTGTCTTAATTGTAGTTTTATTATCATTGTAATTCGAGTAGCTTTATTAATTCTGCTGTTGCTTAGCATAGTTTTAGAAACTAAATTTTAGCTTAAAGGATAAGCACATAAGAAAGGCTAAAGTGTAAGATTTAACGTAAATAGTTGTGTTTACATCGAGCAAAAGTTTTTACACGCGCATTTTAATTATATATATGTATTAAATATATTCGAAGGTGGATGTGATCGACCACGCCAGTCCGTCGTACCCTCCTGCATCCAATGGTCACATATCCACATTACAGTTGTTTGGTTTCGTCCAACACGACTACCGATTTCCCTGAAAGATAATCCACAATCTCGGTAGGTCACTATTCTTCCTCTGTTGAACTCGGATACTTGTTAAAAAGCTGATCACACTGTTTTCTACGAGACATAACTGATCACTTTTTCGAAAAGCCCCCAAAACACAATTGCCCAACTTGAAATCGTTGAAATTTCCAAGCCTTAAAAAGCGCCTTGAGGTGGCGCCATAGGCGTGCGTGATGTGTGTCTACGCTGAAATTCTAATCATTTGCATATTTTACATCGACTAATGCATGTTGTGAATTTCATGTTATTTGCATGCTTTCTTCAGGGTGTTGCATTTACGGTGGCCAGCAGTGTAGAAAAAGTACTCAGAGTGTCAATTTCTAAACGTAAACCTTCCTTTGAAAAACTTTCCTCTGCAAGACAAGCCCATGGAGGTCGCGAATAATTATTTGACTTGTTCTTAATTTAGTATCAGTAAGTTAGCTATAAAATACCTTGTGCAGCACTGATACATTAAAAGTGTGCTGTCTGAAGTACCCGCTCTTCACACGAGTTCATTTCTTAAAAAACTCAAACAATCTTGATATAATACCTGAATTGTCAGGAGAGTAAACCCAAATGCAGGACAATGTTTACAAAAATTTAAAATGGTATTTTAAAATGAATGTTCATATTATAATTAGTTTTAAGCGAACTGTAATTTTAAGCCTCACAGAATCAGCATTTAAAATTAATGTTAAATAATGAAAAAATATATAAAATTCCGATTAAGAATAATTGTGTATTTTTATATTTAAAGCGAGAAGACTTCAAAATGTTTTATCCTGAGAGCAGGCACACACTCGATACTAACATTAATGGTCACGCGGGATGATTGAGTCACCCCAATCCTTTTTTCCCTTATAATTATTTTTATTGTACACGATACAAATCATGATTTCAATGAAAAATTTAATTAAGAGAAAGTAACTTACCTACTTTTAATATTTCTTTGGTAACAAATAATCAGTTTTACCAGAATTAACGATTTCGTTAATTTCGATTAATTTCGATTTCGATGCCCGCGTGAACACTTTAAAGTTAAACGCGCATTCAGTATAATGATATGGATGTTACTGCTAAAAAATTTATGTAAAACGTTTTTCATTATGCTTTACATGTTTGAGAATACTCAAAAAAATAAATCTTGGCCAAGTAATCCTTCAAAGTTCTCTCTGTGGTTTTCCAAGTATCATAAAACTCTTTTACATGGATTGATTGATTGATTGAATATTAACGTCGCACTTTTCAGCTACACGAGGGCTTTTGGCGACGGACCACGTAATTTTGAACCATGGTCAAGTGACGTGGACGACATCTGAGCTGGCACCCCCTCTCCTAACTACCACACCACACCAACGGGAGGACGTTTCAGCTCTCGACAGATTTAACGTGCATCGCTGCCCTACACGGCGGGTCTTTAGTGGTACTGGGCTCGAACCCGTGACAAAGCAAGCCACGGTCCGATACCTATACCACTCGGCTACCGCGGCCACCTCTTTTACATGAAAAAGAGAGCAACAGAGAAATACATTATTAAAGGCTTCCCTAAATGAAAAACAAAAACATAAGAGAGGGGTCATAACTAACTGTACCAATAACTTAGAAGGTCAAATAAATGATCAGCAAATGCATTCTGCTGCCTACAGCTATAATTTACAGTATTTCAAATTAAATAACAGTGATGAATTTTTTATCTACTGAAATTTTTTTGATTTTGGATCTGGGTTTTGTTTTTCTCTGAAAGAGTGGTACTTTAGGTTTAAAAAGAAAACGTAATAAAAAATCACTCATCATGGGATTACAGCGAACCAAATAAAAGTATTTTTTATTTGGTACCAGGATCAAAGATAGCTAATTAGGTATTCAAGAAGTTTTTATTTTTGATGACGTATAATGCCAGAAGGTATATATAAATTGTATCAGAGAAAAAGTGCATTTTGCATTAATTCTGAAAGTCTTTTATTTTAATTCATTCGAGTAAATAAATTTTTAAAAAATCTTTTATTTTCAATATGCTCGCGCCCACTTGTAATGTTACCGCGCTCCCCCCCCAGGGGGAACACCCCACAGTTTGAGTAACGCTGCTTTAATCGCATAAACTACACAGTCAGATTCTGCGTCGCATCTAAGACTGTCTCAAAAGGAGTGAAATGTCACCCTTACTGATTGATTGCCTCGGCAATCCCCTTTTCCTTCCTACCACTCCCTCTCTACAACCCCGCCAATGTTCTGCTTCAATGCATCGCTCGGATTGGGGTTACGTCATTCCTCCCTGCTTGTTTGGGAGCCTCTTGATCTGATTACTCTTCCATTCATGGTCTATCTTTTTCGTCTATTCTACTGGGTAAATGCACCAGCTGCGCTGTCACCCGCGTCAATCTGTTTTTAGTTTTTTTTTCATTCGGCCTCCTTCCTACACTCTGAGAAGAAGCACCTAGCTTACTGTCGCTCGCAAGTAATCTTATTTTAGTTCATTCGGTCGTTGCATTGAGAAAAATCAAGCTTTAAGAAAAAATAAATGAAAATTTAGTGATTCATTCACCAACAAGGTGAATAATCGAAAAAAAATTCAGGTGGATTAATGAGTCCAGGATAATTCTCCTACGTCTTTTATGACTATCCAAAAGAGTAAAATTTAAAGTATTTATTATATTAGCATGATTAATATTGGGAAGAGAGGTTGTCATAAATTTCTTAGCAACGTTTTGGATACATTTTTTGTAAGGAGGGATTTAAAGAAATTTATAAATATTGGAAGTTTTAGTGAATCTCTTAGCTTTAACAATGTCTCTAATATAGAATTTTGTACAGTTTCTAAAATTTTTATATTAGAATTGTCTGCGTATCCCCATACAGGTCTCGCGTAGCTGATGACGGGCCACAAAACAGCAGTGTAAGGAGGTACCTTATTTAAAATATTTATTTCAGATTTCTGGCAAATTATGGGGTCAATAGATCTTAAGGCATTCTGGAATTTATCTAGCGAATATAGAATGTGACGTTTGCAAGTGAGATTTTTGTCAAGCATAATACTTTAGAATTATTACTCTGAAACCAGTGTAGTGGTGAGAAATAGAGCGTTGATGATGTGATAGGTTTGATCTTTTTGGTGAATAAGACTGCAACAATTTTATCAATATTAATTTTTATTTTCCATTGATTAAAGTAAGATTCGAGAACAGTTAGATGCATATTAAGTGCTATTGTGATGGTTTTTGTAAGTGGCGAGAATGGCGGTATCATCAGCGTAAAGATTAAGCTATGTTTGTGCATGTGTTGGTATGCCATATAAATAGATATTGATGAGCACAAGGCCCAACAATAATCCTTGTGGTACACCAATATTTAATTTGTCTGCTTGTGAGAGAGTGTCGTTGACTCTGACTTTGTAGGATCTATTGACATGGTAGGAATTTAAAATGTGAATTAGGGAGGGGAGAAACTGGTTAGTAATAAATTTGTAAATTAGTCCGCTGGCCCAAACGCGGTCAAATGTCTTTTGGATGTCAAGAAAGACAGATCCTTTAAAAAAATCATTAAAACATTAAGCTCCTTAAAAACAATATTAAAAACTTTTTTCTCTTATGTACCGAGGAAAATTTTCCCTGTCCCTCACGAGGGCAGCGTGCCTAGTGATCTCGCTTATTTTTAACATTAGAAGTTTTATGTCCCTGTTGGGTTTTACTTTTAAACCACTCAGCCATGTGTTGGGAGACAGGGTAGGGTGCTCAAAAGTTTGAATGGCCGCGATATCAGGCTGATATATGAACTGGAGCTGCAGAAATCGAAAGTTTATGAACCGATGCACCACACTACTCAGTTTTTTCAAACTTCAAAATATCTTGATACGGATCGCAATATCAGACGCCTCTGGTGATTTTAGATATCCTTAGTCCAAATTTTTTAAACAATGCACGCGTATAACTTTTACCTTAAAATATACGTGACACTTTTCCAGTTGCTTACCTCTTATTTGCACGTCTTTATTAGGAAAGTATTTCTTTTTATTTATCAATATACTTTATTTTAAAACAGTGCTGGCTAAATTCCTTAAAAAAACAATACCAAAAAAAATGTAAACTTCTATTATATCCTTGGTGAAGATTTTTTTTTCCAAGTCGCGCCAAAATAGCGCTAAGGCGCGTTTTTCAAAATCGAATTCAGGCATATTGGGAAAAACATGATGTTTTGTCCGAAGGAGCAGAAATGGAAAACATTAGAATTTTAAGAAAGAATTCGCGTAAAATTTAGCTTCGAAAAATAGTAGTCACTCTTTAAAACTTACGGAACAATTGCATGAAAAAAATTTAACTATCTAAAAATAAGAAATCGAGAACATTCCGAAAAAAAGGAATCCAAGCTCGAAAGAGAAATTTTACAGAAAAAATTCAAAAAAATCTCGGCTTCTAAAAATAGGAAAGTAAGGGCATTCGAATTAGTAAAAACTGATATCCGATAGTTAAAAATGAAAAATTCTTTTTTAACTTTTGTAAAATAGGAAATTAAGAGCATTCCGAAAAGAAGGAATGGAAGTTCGAAGGAGAAAATTTATTTTTTTAAATTTTCCAGAGATTTTTTTCCAATCAAAATAAATGTATCTAGGTGTAATGTGTAGGTTAATATGTACGTCCTATATTAATAATCACAATGTCGAATTCTTATCTGAGTATGTCTTCTTTCAGTTGTTTCTACCTTGAAATACTCACACAAAGTACGATGACAGAAGATAAAATAACAAATAATCTTGCATATTCTGCGTTGCCCTTCATTAAAATCATAAACTTTTACGTAGACTGCAATCAAGAATATAATACTTGCAAATTTTAAACAATAAGAAAACGAAAAAAATATTCATAGCTTAAGAGTAATTAGGAATATATATTCGTATAGGTAACTGTCATTAGAGTTTCTCAGACCTTTATTTTTTCATTTGTTCTTAGCTTTGCTAATAACTTCAGCTCTTCATCATTTGTAGTTATAGTAATGGTCTCAGTTATTATAAAAGTTGTAAAATACCACTTATGTAATAGTACTTATTTAAATACATATAAATGTGCTACTCTTCTCATATAAACATTGAAATCTGTGTTTTATGACTCGCAATGTGATTCCAGGCTAGGTGGGAAAACAAATGTATTTATAATCGATCAAAATTAATTTCATTGGAAAAATGCTAATCAGTTTAAAAAAATATTTATGGTGGGTTCTCGTTTCGGTTTTATTTCTCATCTATGCAATACTGGTACATAATTTCAATCCTATGACGCCACTATTTCCAACAAAAAACAGCTAGTAACGCATTTTTTTCTTGTTAGTGAATAGGGAAACCAATTTTATACTCGTATCTAAAATACCCATTACTGGATATATTTTCTTGAGTATTCAAAAATCCTCTCCTAGATTTATTAAATTCTCAACTAACATAACAATTAATACTAAAATATACGAGTGATAGTTCTGAAATGTTTGAGATACGCGTGCACAAGAAGTTATAAAATAAAATAAACTGTTTAGTATGGAAATACAAAGTATTTTTTGACACCGGGGAGATGACTTTTTACTGACTTCTTCAAATTGTTTAGCGTAAAATAAATTTTAGGTAGAAGAGAAAATAGAGTTGACGCGAGATTGTTATTGTTCTATGATTTTATATGATTTTAAAGCTGGATTGAATCAAGAGGAATGCGTTCAACGGCTGCATTTGGTGATGAATCTCCATGTCTCACTACTGTATTCATATGGTTTAAAAAATTTTGCAGTGGTCACAATTCTCTTCAGGATGAAGAACACACACGAAGGCTACGGCCGGCTGTAATCCCGGATAATATGTCAGTTTATACATGATAATCGCTATACCTACCAAATGATACAGAAGGAACTTAACTTTAGATCCTCAGCCATATACAAAATTATTCATGTTTAATTACATATGAAAAAAGTAGTTTGCCTTTGTATATGCCCCATAATCTAACTGAGCACCAAAAGGAGGAACGTGTCAGAATCAGTAAAAAAATACCTTAAATTGCCAAGTGATGGTGTCCACCGCATCATTTCTAAAATTGTAATGGATGATGAAACGTACATGCCGTTTTATCACGTTCCAACACGTCAAGAAAGCAAAGCATGGGTCTTTGAAGATGATCCCATGCCAACAATTGTGAAGAGCCAACGAGCAATGAAAAAAAATAATGTATGCCATTTTCTTCAGAAGTACGGGATTCATCAAAACTATCAAGTTGGAAGGACAAAAGACAGTAACAGCAAACTGAAATACCACTAAATGTCTTCCAGAAATATGTTAGGGTGACTAATGTTAAGATGTTAGGAATGTTAGGTGGACTAATGTTAAGATGTTAGGAATGGTAGTGGTTCACCATGACAGTGCATCTTCCCATACAGCCGGATTAACAGTTAAATTTCTTAAGCAAAAACAAATTAAAGTGATACAGCATCCGCTTTATTCTCCGGATCTAGCTATGTGTAACTTTCTGTTATTTATTAATCTAAAAAAGAACTTAGGTGAACGTCGTTTTCATTCAAAAGACGTTGACGTGGCTATAAATGTGTTTTTTCCATCAATTCCAAGAAATAAATTGGTTTCAGACATTTAATCTGTGGTAAATTCGTCTACAAAAGTGTATTGATGCTGGAGGAGACTACTTTGAACACTCTTAAAATTTTGTAAGTATAACTTTAAAAACCTAAAAGTATCTCAAAAATTTCAGAGTGACCCTCGTGTATGTTATTCCACCTCGAAAATGGATTTTCTTGTTTCTCTGGAAGTAGCAGATAAATTAAAGTAACAAAATATTACTAAAATATTGTTTCATCACTAGCTCAAAACTCATTATTTTCAATAATAAATCACACCAAAAATTGGAATGTCAGAGACTCAGAACAAGGCTTTTATTCGAGAAGTCTCCATGATCTCTCTCACATACTATTTTTTCACACTCACTAACACTATACGCACTATCGCCCTCTTGCGACAAATATTTACTTTTTATTCTCGGGCGTTACAAGAATTATTTGAACGTAAAATTTGCACAATCAAGTAGGTAATCTTTATATGTAAAAATCACGTGCCTGTGTTTGTTCGCGATGAACTCCGAAACTACTCAACCGATCTCAGTATAATTTCGCATGTTGTGTGTCATTTCTTCCAACTTAAATATAGGATAGATTTATCAATTAAGGACTTCGTTATATTTCTTATAGCCGGAAATGTAGATTCCGGGAAAAGGGAAAATTCGCAAAATGTCGTAATGCGCGTGTTCCTGCTGAAACGTATTTTATAAACCAAGGTGCACAAAAAGTAAATGCCTGACGTATTTCGGGGCATGGAATCTCCGAATTTTGAGCTGATTTCCAATTATACCCGTAACTTTGCCGGATAATAACTGACGACTGTATTTTTGAGATGCACCGGAGCAGGGCTTACCTTAAAGTTTTCGAGCGCGGAAATTTGGTTTCTGGAGCAATTCAAGATGGGCTACCCAAATCTGATATCCAATCAGAGAAATTACCGTAACTTTGCTGGATAGGTCGGGACGACCATCAATTACGTGGAAGATGCTTACGCTAAAAGCCTTGGAGCGGGAAGAGTGCTTTTCTGGTATAATTCGGGATGGTGAAGGAGAATCGAAAATTGGATTTTAGAAATTCTCCTAACTTTGAAGGATAATGCCAGATGACTGTAATGTTTCCTTCCATGGATTAAACTTGCTGGTTCAGAAGCACCGAAAATAGCCTCCGCATGCATCTAAGGCCACGAAACGAGAATCGGAAATCAAATTTCAAAAACAGCCGTAAACGTTGTCGGATATTTCTGGAATTAGGTGAAATAGCTTCACGTTCAAGTCTCGCAAGCGGATTTTCATTCCCTCTAGCAGCTGAACTTGAACACGCTGAGGTACCGAAAGTTGTTTGCGTGTAGGTTTCGAGGCGGGGAATGAGAATCTGAAAATGAGTTTTACGAGTTTCTATAATTTTTGTTTTCTCAGATAATGCCTGACAACCGTAATATATGTGGACAGCAGCACCGGCAAATTGCAAACGTAGGGACGCAAAAAGCGGGTCCCCGACTTTTTTCAGGACATTCGATCCGAAAATTCAATCCATTTCGAGAAATGCGCGTAACTAAGCCAAATAATGCCAGACGACCGCATTTACGCCAACCATCGCAGAGGCTTACAATAAAATTCTTCGGGTGAGGATAAGAGATTTTTTGGTGTTTTTCTGGGTGAGAAACAAGTCTCTGAAACTTATTTTAGAAAATCTCCTTAACTTTACCGGATAATGCCAGAGGACTATAATGAACCCTGCCCTATTACGCACTGAACTTGCAAGAGTAGAGAAACAGAAAGTGGACACCGGGTACTTCTCGTGTTGCAAATCAAGAATCTGGATTTGGATTATAACTATGTTGGATATTGCTGGAATGAGGTGAAATGGATTTGCGTTCGAGTCTCGCGTCTGAATTTTCATTCCCTTTCTCTACTGAACTTGCAAGTGCAGCCTTTCGAAGAAAAGATCACTAAAGAGAACTGAGAAGGTGATTACATCTTCAGCTATTATTACCACTTTATTTGATGGTGGACAAACTACACTTCAGTATTCAAGCTGCCATTAGATATTCATAAAGAACCAGACACAATTTATAACCAAATGGAATGGCTACGGTAGAGAAAGAAGAATCTGGTACGACTATGAAGAGATTTGGACAGAATAGGACGGAGAAGAATCTGGGACACGATAGCGTACGGACGTGCCTAAACTACGCTCCCGTTATACGATTTTCGTATCTCAGTGACGCTTATGTTTCAACTTTTGTCCAACTGAAAAGTTATTTTTCAGTTTCGCGATTTCTTTTCTGATCATTCACTATTTTCTGATATGTCTAGGAAAAAAATCCAGGTCAGCCAGCAACGCAAATGACTTAATAACTCTCCCTCTCTTGAATAGACATCACACTCGGAACTGCCACCCATCGCACATATGGAAAGCCAACATCTGACATCTCCAAGACCTGCCTCGACCCCACACAAGGATGCCAATAACCTCATGGAACTTTTACTGCCATCTTCAGCCAACAGCTCCAGACCCGGTACGCCTCAGGACTTTGCTTTTCCAACGATACAACGTTCCAACTGCCGTCAACTCTAGCATTTGACCGCTCTAATGAAGACCCACGCCAACGACGTAGAAAAATACAAGACATTGACCAACACATTAATCAATTAAGGCTACTCTGGAAGATCCCTTCCTGATCGATACGTTCCAAAGATGGGAAAACAGCATCATGAAACACCAACAAGCGGTAAGTGAGTTTTTCTCTCACCCTCCATGTGATACACCCGGCTTCATTATAATACCCCCACCCCTCCCCAGTTAAAGAAAACCAACTTGAATTTCCTCCTCTCCTCAAATCAACATTAATTAAAAGAAAAGACAACGAAGACGGTTTCACTCCCGCGCCCCACTTAGACAATTTTCCAGAAACTCTAGATCAAACTCACAAATCCGGAAATAAACTTTAAAGATAACTTAACAAGCAAATTCAATGCACTAGAAAATCACATTCCTGAATTTCAAACGGTAGTAGGAGCATCCTCAACCACACACACTGTAAATAACACGCCCTCTAAAAACACCACCGATTCAAACCCTACCACAAACAAACTGCCACCCCAACCATGTTGAAAATAACAAATCAATTTAGAAAACATATCAAAACTCTAACTGATGAAATACCCTCTATTCGTAGTAAGAAGACTGGCCAATACATAAAATTATACACGGAGACGTTCAACCAATACCACACACTCAATAAATTACTAGAAGACTTACACATTCCATTTTTTTCACAGTCTCACCTAAAAAAGAACGACCTATAAAAGTTGTCATCAAGGGACTCCCACGAGACACTAAAACAACGGACATTCACACCGAGTTCTTTGATCTGGGTTTCACTTACAATCGAGTGACACACAAATAGTAGAAAATATCTCCAAACAGTTTCCAATTTTCACAATATCATTACCCAGAAATCTTGAAAATGCCAAAAATTTTTATCTTAAAACATTAAGCTACCTTTCAATAACTGTCGAGATTTGTGGCTTAAATTAAGAATATCCGTGCCTTTCTCACGGCTAATTATATGTTGCGTGTTCCAGATTTAGAAAACCATCGAGTTTATTTATTAATACCCATCAAGAATTAACCAAAAATATTATACATGCTAATTAAGTTTTTAATAAATTAAGTTATCATACAATTTAGTAAACATACCTGTTATAAAATAGTATGAGTCTCAACTTTTTTACCTTTAATTAAAATTAAGTTTTTACTCACAAAGCCTCTACATTTAACTTCGCTCATATTATACATATACTCACACGCTATCGATTGATCGAATTGTGATAATCGCATATGTAATGAGGTTAGATATTTTAATAACTTTTTATTACAAATTTTCATCAGAGGGGCAGATTGTTAAAGCTTATTCATAAAAATTTGGAATTTTTGAATTTAAGATAAATGTACACAGGACAACGTCTGTCGGGTCCACTAGTATATATATTTATATGTATGTATATATATATATGTATATATATATATGTATGTATATAGATAGATAGATAGATATGAGTACCATTTAGTAGTACGATATTAAATAATTGCCGAGTAAAAAAATCTAAATGGAACAGGGACAAAATATCCAAACTAAGAGAAAAAAATATTTCATTTAATATTTGCTATACTTAAATTTACCACTTATAAAAATAAAATTATTACTTTAAGTACCGTTGTAGCATCAATTCAGTGCGTTTGCTTTTGTTTTCATATAAGTTGAGTGGTCAGTAGAGGTGACTGCATGTTAAAGAAATTGCCAACAGTCATGAAGTGGTACCACAAGCTTTCATGGTGATAGGAATTACTCGCAACGGCTATGAATTTTAGTTGGGGAGTTTTAAGTTAACCACTGAGCAAATTGTTTTATAGTAATATACAAAATGTTTCAGCAATAGTGTATAATTTATGCAGATTCGCTCTTATTTGTATGAGTAAAACTTTTACAGCCTAAAATTTTTATAAAATACCAATATCAACTTCGAGGGAAAAGAAATGAGCAAAAACAAAAAAAAAACGCGAACAAATTTTGGTTCGATTCATTCTTCCGAAATTAATTTACGCTGATTGATACTTTTTTTTAGTTTCACAACTAAAAGAAATATAATATATAGGTACTTTTTAAAATATACATAAAAAGATTAAAGTATTTAGTTTTTGAAAATTATGTCTAGAAATTATATGTTAAAAGAACTGCGAAATTATTTTCATGCAAGAGTTTCTTTGTATTTGTAATTTAGTAAAGTTTCGATATCCTCTTCTCCTTTAACTTGAATGTCATTTGAAAAGGCTTGTATAGACAGAATAAGAAAAACCATATTTATTTCCCGAAAATAATTGGACTTACTCGAATACTACACTTTCCAACTCACAGAAAAACTCGGAGAGTAGGAACTGTTCATCTGGTGGCGCTGAATTGAAGCAAAGGGAAAATTTTGGTCCTTTTATCACATTATCTGTGCTCAGATTAAAAATATTTTTGAAGTGAGCAGTTCTTTTATTTCAGGTATATTTTTGCTAAATGATGGAATTTGCATACTGTTACTTATCTTGTAATCTTTGAATGTCTAATTTGTATGGCAACGGTAAAACCAAATTGCTCCCACTATTTATACTGGTGCATCTGGCACCAGTGAAATGAATGTAGAATGTAATGAATGCATTGTTTAACATTAAAGATGTGTAAACTTCTGAAAACTTGTTGTCTTATTGCTGTTACACTATCAAGTCCGTACAAGATAAAGTGGAGGTACCAACGAGATTCTTCAAAGGAAGTAGATAAGTGGAATTTTATTATCTGATGTTGTATATAGTAAGATTATCAGTAGGGTAAACACCTTCAGGAAATCGAGATTTTGAGTTTTTGATATTTTTAAAATCTGCAAATCAAGCCCTTTCCAATAATATAAATACTAGTCTATTTATGAATTAAAAGTATTTTAAAATGATATTTAAAAAATAATCAACTGACTTGCCACACCCACTTTGACAGATAGAAATGTAAACATTGGCCTTTTAAAACTGGAATGCTCTTCCAATGCCGTTATCGGTTTTATTTATTCACACGAAATATTGTGTAAAATAACTGTAAGTGTAACTGTTAGTATTGCTTACCTAGCTTTGGTGCTCTCACACGTATTTTGACTTAGCTGTAATCATTTATCAATATCTAAAATTTCTGAAATTTGAAAATTTTGAAATTTTTTACTCGTGAGATATCTAGATCAGTTCTTCTCAAACTTTTAATACTGGCGCCCCCCTTTTCGATCACAATTTTTATCGCCCCCCTAATACATTATTAATGTACTGAATGCAATAATAATGAACTTTGACGCTAAAGCTACAATAGGTGATGTTAATTATAAACTATACAAATTAGTAACATAAGTGTTAAATTTTGTATACTAGTTTTAAGCAAATAAATAAATAAATAAAATAATTGGATAATTATTATGTTACTTTTCCTTTCTCTAATTTTTAAATTGAATATATTGCAAAATGCGGTCGCTACTTAGAAGACAAAATATAGATATCTGCTAAATATAGAAAAAGAACTCAGAGGGTCAATTTCTAATTATAAGCATTTCTTATAAAAATTTTGCTGTGCAAGACAAGCCCATGGAACTCTTGGCCAAGTAATCCTTCAAAGTGCCCGTGGTTTCCAAATATAAAACTCTTTTGCATGGAAAAATGCGCATTAGAGAAATACATTACTTACAACTTCTCTAAATGAGAAACAAACACATTAGAGAGGGATCATAACTAACTGTACCAATAACTTAGAAGGTTAAACAGATTACAGCTATAATGTGCAGTATTTCAAAAATAATGACAGTGATGAATTTTTTATGTTCCTAAATTTTTTCGATTCTGGGTCTGGGATTGCTTTTTCTCTGAAAGAGTAGTATGTTAGGTTTAAAAAAACGTAATAAAAAATCTCTCATCATGGGATTACAGCAAATCAAATAAAAATCTTTATATTTGGTTATGGGATCAAAGATAGCTAATTAGGTATGGAAGTTTTTATTTTTGATGACTTAATATCGCGCGCCTATAAATTATATCAGAGTAAAAGGGCATTTTTTATTATGTCTGAAAGTATTTTGTTTTAATTCATTCCAATAAATTAATTATTTTTAAATCTTTTATTTTCGATATGCTCGCGCCCCCCAGGGGGGGCGCTCCCCACAGTTTGAGAAACACTGACCTAAATCTAAAAAGGTTTTACAGAAACCTAAAGATAATTATTATATAAACGTAGGAATACTATTATAGTAAAGTAAGTACCACTGATAGTAAAGTAAAAGCTCAAGCTGGACATGCACATTACTCAAAGAAGTCATGTGCAAAAGAACAGAAAATTACCAATTTAAATGAGAATTTTTCTTCTCTTGATGAAAGCGCAGGTATATGATTAATACAATCATGAATTTGAATATTTTTGCATTTATTTTTCAACAGAATGAAGTTCACTGTTAAATGTGCAACAGTGGTTTAGACGTGCAAGTTTTAAAAGGTAACTCTGGACTGGCTATTGCGTTTGTCCTAAAATGTTGTACTTGTCCATACCGTGTAGAATTCTCTTCTTCAAATTTTTCAGCGGTCATTATCTTTGCATAATGCCCTATATATTAAGTACTTAGGAGATGGGGATTGCAAAGCATTTGATGCGGTAAAAAAGAAAACCATGTATAAAAATCAATATCCAATTGAAATATTACAGTGTATTGGCCATGTAATGAAGCGCATGGGGACAAGATTACGCCGATTAAAAGCTCCATTGAAAGGGCAAATCTTGTCAGACGGTAAGTGTTTAAGTGGGAAAAATCGTTTGACTGAACATGAAATAGATAACTTACAGTTATACTATGGATCAGCTATTCCTAAAAATCACAGCAATGTTCAGAACATGCGGCATAGCTATTTGGGCCATTTTTCTAAATAAGCTATCTCAACATGGTTTTTGTCCTGTCGGTGAAGATTCAGGGTGTAGATTTAACATGGCTGAAGCTTAAGGAAGTCTTACAAACATAAAAATAGTCTTCCCATCGCTGTTGTAGAAGCAATGTGTCCTTTATTTAGAGGTCTTTCCCATTCTGATCTGTTGAAAAAAGGTTTGCATGGAAAAACACAAAACCCGAATGAAAGGTTTCATAATGTCATTTGGTCACCTTTTCCCAAAACAACATTTGTGCAGATTTAAACACTTTCCCTTGATGTTTATGATGCTGTTTGTTCTTTTAATGACGGTAAAGAATCGAAGTTAAAAATGCTTCGAAAAATGGGAGTAGAACCTGGGGAATATTCAGTAAGTGCCATGAAAATTCTGGATAGGGAAAGACTAATGGAAGCAATTTATGCTTTTTCTGGACGCTCGAAGAAAATTAGAAAAGATAAAAGAAGAAAACGAAAGAAGATAATAATAAACAAATAAGGTAAAAACCGGTTATATGTACAGGGCAGGATCTTTTCGATGAGGTAAAACTTTATACAAAAAATCTACTGCTTTCTAAATATTATATTTTTTATACATAAATAGTCTATTTTTTTCTATAAATCTACTGTATGCATGAAATGGAAATTTTTACTGTATATTTCATATATATTCTTGTGTGTTCTTATTCTTTATGTGAAATTTTTGGACTATTCCTCAGACATTTTTAGCTAAAAATCAGATGTCACAACACAAAAAAATTGAAAATTTTTATTAAATTGTGTATTCTGTTTTGTAGAAAGCTACTGCATGGATGAACTGGAAATTGTTGATATATATTTCATATATATTCTTGTGTGTTCTTATTCTTTATGTGAAATTTTTGGAATATTCCTCAGACATTTTTAGCTAAAAAGCAGATGTCACAACACAAAAAAATTGACAATTTTTATTAAATTGTGTATTCTTTTTTGTATAAATCTACTGCATGGATGAACTGGAAATTGTTGCTATATATTTCATATATACGAGGGCTGTTCAGAAAGTATCGAGACTGAATTTATTATGCAAAAACATACATACATAAACAGGTTTTGAGTCAATCTCCTTCGAAATATGCTCTATTGGAAGTAATACAGTCCTCGAAACATTTCTGGAAAGACTTTGGGATGGCCTGAAGCTGCTGTTTCGAATTCTGTTTTATGGTTTCAATGCCCTGAAACCGGTGTCCTTTTAAGGTGTTCTTGATCTTGGGAAAGAAAGATTGCCAGTCGTTGGAATTGCTCATCATCAGTGAGGAGACGCGGCACAAACTTTTCAGACACTCGGCGCATGCTCAAGTCCTTTCTAAAAATTTCATCACATGATCCTTCGGAAATGTGACACTCCTGTGCAATTTCTCGGACTGTTAAACGACGTTCAGAGCGCACTACAGCCTTCACTTGTGCAATCTTGTCCTCATTGCTAGAGGTGGACGGGCGTCCAGAATGGGGATTACTGTTCACTATAAATGACGCAGTGGCGTAACGGAGAACATTTGGGCCCCCTGAAAAGTCAGGTTTTGGACCCCCACGTTGAATTTTACAAAGGGTAGGTACTTCCGTCAGTCAGGCTTTGGGCTCCTTAGGTCCCTGGGCCCCCAGCGATGCGGGGGTGTACGTTACGCCACTGGATTGACGACCCTCCTTGAATGTCCAGAACCACTCGAAAACCCGAACACGACTCATCGCCTCTTTTCCAAATGCAGTTTTCATCATCTCGTAGGTTTCGGTGCCGGTTTTACCGAGCTTAAAGCAAAACTTGATTCAGATTCGCTAATCCGTGTTTTCACAAATTTTCTTTTTTCGACGAACGCACGCAAACACTCCACGTGAAGGAAGTCAGTGTCACTGAACGGCACGCTGTACAGACATGCTGATTTTTGTGAGACTAGGTGAAATATGCGCACAGTCCCTCCGCTAAAAGTTTTCTAGAATAAGTAGAATAAATTCAGTATCGATAATTTCTGAACAGCCTTCGTATTCGTGTGTGTTCTTATTATTTATATATATAATGTTTCTATTTAAGAAAATGATACGGGATAAAATTTTGCACATATTATTCACATAATTGTACAAATTTAATTTTTTTTAAAAAAATTTAAAAATTTTGAAATTTTACTCTTTTTGTGTTAATGCATTTTTTGGCATGAAATTTTTGTAATATTTCTAAGGATGTCTTAAACACCTTTAGAGATCGATATTGCTACACCTTAATTGGTTCAGGAGAAAAAAAATTATAAAATGTTGATATATATGCTAAAAGACAATTAAAAGCCTAATTTCTCCTACACATTTCAATTTTTTTTTAAAAAAAAGTATTCAATTGACAGTAAAATGGATTCTTAAGGGCAGTCGGAAAGGTAAAATTTGATTTTTTGACAATTTGAGATTTTTACATTTCCACATAGTACAGATTTTAACCTTTCTAAAAATACCTTACTTTAACCTCTAGGGTAAGTAGAAGCCCTAAAAACCTATTTTTAAATAATCGTTGAAACTGGGCCACGCCCATTTGACAAGCGTAAAAGTAAACAAAGTTTTTTTTGTTTTGGCTTAAAAGTTGAGCGTCTGGTATAAATCAAAACATTTATCTTTTATTGTATAAATTGAGCCTTTTATTATTTTATTTCCTAACCCATTTGAAACTTCACTGTATTTTTAACGGTCAAATCAGTGTTTGTTTACACTTTCAAAACTGCGTTATAATTTTTGAACTTTAACATTATTAAGCTTAAACTTTCAAAAAAATTGCTATAATATATCGACTTTACCATGCCTAGAGCATCGACTAAAGTATTTAAGAAACGAAGAGGAGTTTTTAATAAAGGAAGATGTAATAAAAGTAATGATGGTTGTGGTGAAAGCAATTCTACTGTTCCAAAGAACTCTGCTGATGAAAAAAAATTGTGCTGATGGTGCAAAGCTTTGTACTTATGAAACTGAACCATCTGCCAGTGAGAGAAAAATTGTAAACATGGATATTTCATATTCGGATGAGGCTTTTTCTGGTTTCAGAAATGTTATTGTGGACATTAACCTTTTAGCTTGTGTGTTTTTGAAGCTGTAAAATGTATAAAGTGTGAAAAACAGGACTCAGGTTGCACCTCAGTGAAAGTAACTGTGGTGAAGCTGTGAAGTTTCACTTAAAATGTCCTTCTTGTAAATATAACTATACTTTTTAACTCCTAGAAATACGATAGTTCTGAGAATTACGAACTGAATACCCGGCTAGTGTGTATGCTATGCGATGCATAGGTAAAGGTGCTGAGTCTGCTAGGATGTTTTGCGGTATCATGAATCTTCCCCGCCACCCACAAAATTCTCAAAGTACAACCACATTTTACTGCAGGCAACAAGAGAAACCTGTGAACACAGTATGGCAGAAGCTGTTCGTGAAGCCGTTGATGAAAATGATGGAAAAACGGACTTGCTGTTGCTGTTGATGGTAGCTGGCAGAAGCGTGGTTTTTCTTCGAAGAATGGCTTGTTGACAGTCACAAGTGTTGATACCGGCAAAGTTATAGATGTCGAAGTTTTTTCAAAACATTGTATTTGTCCGAACAAAACCAAGCATCTTCAAAATTGTAAGAGAAATTTTGAAGGCTACAGCGGTAAGATGGAAGTAGCTGGAGCTCTATCCATTTTTCAGCGTTCCCAGTCTCTCTACAATGTTCGGTACACAAAATATTTAGGAGATGGGGACTCCAAAGCGTTTACTTCTATTGTCGAGAACAAAGTATATGGTGACCAATGCTCTGTCGAGAAATTAGAATGCATAGGTCATGTTATGAAAAGAATGGGGACACGTCTTCGACGCTTGAAAACTAAGATGAGAGGTCAAAAACTTTCTGACGGAAAGCCTTTATGCGGAAGAAATAGATTGACAGAGGCAGAAATCGACCGTCTGCAAGCATATTATGGTCTAGCTATCCGCAGAAATTTGTCTAGCGTGAAGGACATGCACCAAGCCATATGGGCAATATTTTTACACAAGCTATCAACCGATGAAAAACCTCAGCATGGATTTTGTCCCTCTGATTCAGATACGTGGTGCAAATTTAAAAAAGCAGAATTGCTTGGGGAGACTTATCATCACAAAAATAGTTTACCTGTGGATGTTGTGGAGGCCATGCGACCTGTTTTTAGGGATTTAGCTAATCCAGAATTGCTAAAAAAGTGTTTACATGGAGGTACGCAAAATCCTAACGAAAGTGTAAATAATGTAATATGGTCTCGTGTACCGAAGAAAACATTTGTACAATTAGAAGTTTTGTCACTGGGTACATATGATGTAGTTTCCTCATTTAATATGGGGAATGTATCAAAACTAGAAATTTTGAGAAAAATGTGTATTGAGCCTGGTGATTACACGGTACAGGCGATGGAGTGCCTCGACAAACAGAGGCTGTTACGAGCAAAATACTATTGTTTACAAAAAACAAAGGAAGTTAGGAAGGAAAAAAAAAAAGACTTAAAAGGAAGAAAGAAGATGATGAGCTACTAAAAATGCTGATGATTTAGAATATGGAGCTAAAATGTTTTAATTAAAAAGTAATTATACGTTAAAATCAATTTTTCTCAAAATGTCAATTTTTGATGTTCGATGTTCCTTTTCTTAGAAACTACTGTTCACAGGTATGTAAATTTCTTATGATATATTTATAATGATGGCTAATATATACTGAAATGAGCTTTTTTGTAAAAAACCCCAAAATTTATTTTTACAAATTTTTTTATGTGAAAAACGGGTTAACGTAAACTATGTTTGATAAAATATTTTATAAATTATGAAAAAAATTCAAAATTAGCTAAAAGCTCATTTGAGTATAATGAGAAATGTGTATTTTAATTATATGAAAAATTTCAAGCATGTACATATAACAGATTTTGAGAAAATGTACCTCGAAAACAGCCAATTTAACATTGTCGGTATAGAGGTTTCCGACTGCCCTTAATTGTATTACATGTATTACATGTAAGACACAGGGGAAAAAATGGAAGTGATTAGTAAATAATTGTGGAAGAAATAGTATTTTGAATACGAAAAACACAAAGTGAAAAAAACCATTTTAACGTTCATAATTCTGAAAAGATGATTATTATAAGCTCAAATAAGCATAAAATACCACACTAAAATATTAGCTATATAATTTTCTTAAAAATAGTAAAATCTATTATAAATTTTACTCCCCCGAGAACTATGGGGCTGTGGTAGCGCAGCGGTCAAGGTATCGGATCGTGGCAGGCATGTCATGAGTTTGAGCGCAGTACAACTAAAGACCCGCCGTGTAGGGCAATGATGCACGTTAAATTTGTCGAGATCTGAAACATCCACCGGTTAAAGTGGTGGGGTAGTTAGGAGAGGGGGCAGCTCAGGTGTCGTCTACATCACTTGACCATGGTTCAAATTTACGTGGTCTTATACCAAAGGCCTTCCTGTAGCTGAGCAGTGCGACGTTAATATTCCCTCACCCCAACAACCACACATCAGTCGACTTGGAGAACTTTTCATTTCTATCGCACATCATCTATTTTCCCCCTAAAAACGAGCAGAAACTTTTAACTATTTTTCTAAATTTTATTTGTTAATTTTGTTATTGGTCCTCATATTTATCAAAGTTCGTTGTATCCTAACTAAACTTAAAAAACTCATTAGTTTTGCTTTTTTTTCACACATTGAATAAGACACGCCACGTGATATCATCGGCCAAAGCTGAAAAAAAATCATAACTTTGAGAGTTTCAGGAAGTAGCATCTAAATTTGGTATTAAGTTAAAGGTCTATATTTACTCTGTGACTTAAGTGTTATGATCAATCCGTGCCAATCTCAAACGTTTTAGTCCATTAAACCAGTGTTTCTCAAAGTGTGGGGTGCCCCCTCTGGGGGTGCGAGGACCTTACAAGGGGGTGCAAACATATTGAAAATTTAAAGATTTTTTTTTAAAAAAATCACCGGAAAGAGAAGTAAAACAAAATGCTTTCTTCCAAAATAAAAAAATACACAGCTACACTGATAATTTATGTTTATCATCTGGCGTTTTTCCGTCATCAAATAGCTATCTTTCATCCCAAAACCAAATTAAAGAAAAAAAAAAAACGTTTTTTTTAATTTGCTGTATTTCCTCAATGAGAGATTTCTTTATTACCTTTTAACATAAAATACTACTCGTTAAAAGAAAAAACGAAATCCAGACCCTGAGAAGATAAACAATTCATCACTGTATTTATTATTGAAATACTGCACATTAGTTGTAGAAAAAGAAAAGGAAGACATGATTCACTTTTCAGCCAGGCTGCATAATATATTTGCTAATCATTTGATTGGCCTTCAAACTTATGGTATGGTTAGTTCTACATTAGAGTTCCGTCCCATCTTTTAAGCGTTTGCTTTTCGCTTAGGGAAATATAAATAATAAAGAGTTTTACGATATTTGAAAAAAAATTGATTGATTTAACATTTCTGTAATATTAGTAAAAAGTGTCTCTTATTTGCGTCCTTTATTATGGTGTTGCACTTTTGAATCATTTTAGTTCAGTTTTATTGGATTTTTTATCAAATCATCACAGAAAAATTGAATAGTCCTTGAAAGCCGGTAAGTATACTTTCTCTTAAAAATATTATTCACTGGAATTCCGATTTGTATCGTGTATAGTAAAAATAATTATAAGCAAATGAGTGGGGTGACTGAGTCCCCCCGCACTACCATTAGCGTTAGTATCTCATGCGCGCCTGCTCCCGGGTTAAAACATTTTGAAGTCTTCTCGCTTTAAATATTAAAAAGTAACACAATTATTCTTCATCGTAATTTTATATTATTTTTCATTATTTAACATTAATTCTAAATGCTAATTATGTGAGGTTTAAAATTACAGTTCTTTTAAACAGTTATTTTTAATTATATCATTTATCTAAAAAAAATCATTTTACATTTTTGTATACAATGACGTCCACGCAGTTTTATTCTTCTTACAGTTCAGCTATTATATCAAGAATAATGTTTTATTTTTTTTAAAAATGAACTCGTGCGAAGAACCGGTGTTTCAGCCAGTATAATTTTAATGTATCAGTACTGAAGAAGGTATTTTATAAATATTTTCTTATCACTAAATTAAGAACAAGTTTAATAATTATTAGGGATACAACCTCTAATTTGAAAGTGTATATAAATCAAGAAATTACTTACTCATGGCATGCATTTTTTAAAAAAACCGCGAAAATCTGCAAAACCCTTTTCAGACGAGAGGATAGATTTTGCGAGTTGAAAATGAGGCTCGCAAATTTTGCTTGTGGCTATAACAAAACTGATCTAAACCGATTATTGTTGAAGATTTCCTTTCGCTTACTAACACCAACTGTTTACCACATGGCTGGGAACTCAAGAGGACGATAAATTGTGGGTTGTTTATTTCACGCAATTTCATCTTTGGAGTTTCCCTGAGCCAGATTGGAAAAACTGCCCACTGTGCAACCCCCTTGTTTGGCTCTCCCACGTTTCGTCCTGATTGACTTTTGCCCATCTTCTATATGTATTTGAGCTTTTCCCATACATAAGGTTGAATTGATCATTGTTTTATGAGACAAAGATGACTAGTTATTGAATTAACATTTTGAACGGCGGAATGTTTTTTTTTACAAGAATTGAAAAATTTTGATTTAGAGTAAGCACGCTCATCCAAGCAGAGACTGGCACACACAGTCTTAGTCTCATCAGGTCATACTTATTGCTCTTTTGAGAGCTGAAGAAACGATTTTCTGATTTACTTTTTCTACTACCACTACACGTTGACAAACATGGCTTTCTCCCTTGATCATCCTACTGATATGGAATTCCAACAAGTGTCTCTCCCGCTTCTGGAACATAGACTCCTGAACTGCCAGCAGATCCAACTCCATGTGCTAAGCTTGAGGTCACCAAGGCTAACATCCGAAGATGCAAGCTTATCGTCAAGGTATATATATAAAAATGTGATTCGTTCCCTACGACCATCAAACGTTCAAGACGTGCATGACCCGACCTTTGTTCAGATGACCAAGCAGCTGATCATCTATGAAAATCTTCTGGAAAAATTGGTGAGTGATTTTGGCTCTCTCCCTCATTTCAATACTCCTGAATGCCCTAGGAGACACCAACTAGTTCTCCCTCAAAAACTCCATCTATTAAGACAGTGCTTCTCAAAGTTTCAATATTCACGACCCAATATTCAATCATAATTTTAATCGCACCCCCCTGATACAATAACAATGTATTGAACTCAATTATGCTATACTTTGATACTAAAACTGCGATATATATACGACTTTACCCTCTTAAGTACCACCTGTGTATATAAACGTCTCTCTCAGCCAAAGCATTAATTTCTCCGCACGTATATATACGTCTTTCCGAAGTACGGCTTTTCTGTGCACTGATATCCATAAAATTATTCCGTAGGCTTTGGAATGCAATAAGACGACCTTGACAATGTTTGCGAAGGATTTACTTATTTCAGACTATTTGCTTTCTTCTTCCTTCCTCCACCCCAATACAATCGCGTAACTTTTGATTGACAATAAAGAATTTAGTTCTAAACCGTACACACACACACACAAATTATCAAGATAAGTGATGTGTGAATTTTATACATGAGAATCCCATGGGGTCACTGTTAGTTATTAAACACGTTCTTAACTCAGTATTGTTAAATTAATTATAAAATACATTGTATAGCACTGATACAATTGTAAGTGTAATATATCAGTGTAAATGTGTGTTGTATTTTTTTTGTTAGACATTTAAAAAGTCGGATCCAAATTTTTATGATCTCCTTGTGTTGTTTTTCCAATCCCGTTCCATGATCTCAATGAAAGTAAGCACACCGATTCGAACCCGATCTTTTTGAGTTTCGTGATTTGAGGTTGGCAGCAACTGCCATGCAAATCGAGCTAGTATTTAAACTCGGCTCATGTTAGTTTTGAAAAAAAAGGAAGGAGAAACGGAAATATAAGAAGTGTGTGAGTAGTTTATCTCTTAGAGGGAGAGAACAACTGGTTGGCAATGCAACTGCAGATTGCATCACCATTTTAGATTAGAAATTAATTTTATAATATTAGAAGACGGTTCGAATCGGATGTCTCTGGTAATGTTGCTTTTTGAACTTATTGGTTTTATCGCTCCAGTAACGAGCAGAGTGACTTTATGATTGATTATTAAAGGCCAATTTTTAAGAAACTGTTTTTCGTCTTCATGCCTCCTCGACACATAAATTTCACTGCTAGCTTTGCAAAATTTAAATTAGTTTACCAATAAGTGTAACAAATTTGGTTATGGGCCCAGTCCATGTACTGTGTCGAGGCAGGCTAAGCAGTTGAACCAGGCCATGAACTTTGTCTATTTAAATACTGTTCCAGTCTAGAACTATTTTTTATGAACTCTGTTGCTAGTACGCTAAATCGAGTAACAGGTATGGAGTTTAACAACCAGATATCAGTGTTGACTCCAAATAACTGGAACACATGGAAGCATGATATGCAAGTACTCTTAATGCATTATGGTTGCTGGCAGTTTATAATACAGACCAAGCCAGAGCAACCTGATGAAGAGGCAACATACAAGGAAAAATTAGATCTACAACTTCGTAAGGATAGATGTTATACGTTGATCTATACTAACATCAGTTCAGATTTGAAAAATCTGATAACGGAAACAACTGACGGAGTAGCGGCATGGAAGATATTAAAAGATCACTTCGAACCAGTCACAAGAGCAAGGGTAATTCAACTATTAGATCAATTTTTTGGAACAAAATACCAACCAGGGAAAGATGTTGGAATCTTCATATCTCGTGTAAAGACAGCGGCAACCAGACTACAAGAAGCGGGTCATAAATTGGACGACCTGTACATAGGATTTCAATTAATAAGGTGGCTTCCTCAAGAATTCCAGTCTACCGTGCAACAAATCTACAGATGGAAAGAAGAGGACTTCAGAGTTGTAAAAATTGAAGCAGAGCTGATATTAGAAGCCAATCGTCTTCAGTTGATGAAACAAGATTTGGAGAAAGCGGAGAATGCTTACTTGAGCAGTTTCACTTCGAAGTCGAAGACGTTACCTGGTGCTACGGCTGCAGCTCATGGAGATCCAAATGGCAAGAATGATTACCAAAAGAAAAGTGGTAAGGTATTTAACTGTAAAACTATTAAAAATGTTAAACAATCTATTAACACTATAGGTCCGTGTTATGTATGTAATAATTACGGGCATCTTAAAGTAAACTGTAAAGAGAAAAAGTCTCTACAAAAATCTCCTTCAACTGTAAATGAAACTTTTAACACAGAGTTTGATAAAGGTGTTTGGGTAATAGATACTGCTGCCACGAGTCATTTTTGTAATGACAAGAGTTTATTTTTAGATCTTAAACCGATAACTAACATGAAAATGTCGTTAGCAACGGAGGATAAAAGTTGTCCCGTAGAAGGAATCGGTACACTTAGATTTCGGGTAAAATATAAGGGGAGTTTTCATGAAATAACTTTGACTAATGTATTATTTAATCCTAAGTTGAGGAGAAATTTATTATCCGTTTCCAGATTAGAAAGTAAAGGTGCGCATTTTGTGGGTACTAAAGGTAAAATTAATGTTTTTAATAAAGACTGGATAAAATTGTTCTCGGCGACACGCCATGAACATTTGTATTTTTTAAAGCCAGATCATTATATTATACCAAAGAGTAAAGAAATTAGTTTTTTTAGTGATGTAACCGCTAAAACAAAAAACGGATCAATAGAAATATGGCATCAACGCTTTTGTCATGTTAATAACGATTACTTGGTAAAAACTAGTAAAAATGATAGTGTAAAAGGTCTCCCACGCTTAAATGATAATGGTAAGACTCATTGTATACCGTGTAAATTAGCAAAGTCCAAGAGAATGTCATTCAAAAAGACGGGGGCCGTAAGATCAAAACGTCCATTGGAATTGTTGCATATGGACCTCTGTGGTCCAATGCCAACTGAAAGCCAAGGCGGTAATAAATATTTCTTGAGTATAATTGACAATTATTCAAGAAAGGTGACTGTATTTCCCATCCGAAATAAATCTTACGTATTTCATACGTTTATAAGATTTCAGAAACGAGCAGAACGTTTTCTAAGTAAAAAGGTAATAGCAGTTAGAACTGATGGCGGACTAGAATTTTGTAATAAAGATATGGATAATTTCTTGACAGAACTAGGTATAAAGCATGAGGTAACAAATTCATATACGCCAGAAATGAATGGGGTCGCGGAGAGATTCAATTTAACCGCCCTAGATGGCATCAAAACATTGCTTAAGTCTAGTGAAGTTCCCCATAAGTTTTGGGGAGAAGCATTACTTTGTTTCACTTATGCGTGGAATCGAATTTGTCACAAAGACAGTAACAAAACGCCTTTCGAAAAATATTCATGTAGAAAACCATCTGTATTGCATCTAAAACCTTTTGGATGTTTGGCATACGCTGGTGTGCCAAAACAAATTAGAAAAAAATTCGATATGCGTGCGAAAATGGGAATTATGATGGGATACGCACAACGTACTAAGGGTTATAGAATATGGTTGATAGATGAAAATAAATTAGTCGAGACTATTAATGTAAGATTCGATGAAAGTAGGAGGGGAATTAATTTTAGACAAAAAGTTAATAGTAACCTTGGATATAATTTAAACCTTCCTGATTATTATGATGATGAGGATGATTCTGATAGAGTAAAAGATTCATTAACGAGTCGTTTAGTTTCAAAGACAAGTACGGAAACGCCCTCAACATCTGAAAAACCAGATGTATCTTCCGATAATCATAGCTTGATCCCATGTACAGAGGTTAAGTGGATTCGAAACATAGGTAGGAAAGTAACTGGATCTAACGTATATTATAGTATAGAAGGGGAAGCAACCCGACTGAAATCTTTTAACGAAATAGAGAGATACTGTAAGAGGCATAATATTGAGTATGATCCTAGTTTATTTAACTTTAGAAAAGATAATACCGAATCCCAGGGATTTTCAGATTTGTCAGAGCAACAAGAAGCTCTTATGGTTGAAGTAACTATTCCTAATTGTTACAAACAGGCGATAAGATCCAGAGACGCATCTAAATGGCATGATGCAATGGATAAAGAAATTAACGTAATGAAGGAACGTAAAATTTGGGATTTAGTTGATCATCCGGATAATATAAAAATTTTAGAAAACCGTTGGGTTTATACCATTAAATATGATGAAAATAATAAAATTGTTAGATACAAGGCCCGCTTAGTTGCGCGAGGTAACACACAATTACGAGGTGAGTCATTTGACGAGGTATTTCAAGAATACAAAGTTAAATCATTAAAACTAAGATGTTATTCAGACTCGGATTTTGCTACAAATAGGAATGATCGAGTGTCGATGGGAGGGTTCATAACTTTTATAGGCGAAACGCCAATTTCATCGCGAACCTTCAAGCAAAAATCCGTTAGTCTGTCGACCATGGAAGCTGAGTATGTTAGTTTAACAGAAGCAGCTAAGGAATTCATTTGGCTAAAGAATGTAATTAATAATAAAAGTTTAAATTTGGATTTAAGTGAAAATGTAATGTTTTGTGATAATCAAGCTGCTATAAGTTTTTCAAAGTCACCGGTAGAAAATTGTAGAACAAAACATATCGATGTTCGTTATCATTTTCTAAGGAATTTGATATACGACAAGGTTTTCCAAATTAAATATATAGGTACCAAAAATAATTTGGCGGACATTTTTACCAAACCCATGGTAAAGAAAAAATTGTTAGAATTTTGTAGAAAATTATTTCTTTTTAGAGAATAATATATAGACTTTGTTTCTTTAAGATTAAAATATTAGTTTGTTTATTACAATAAAGATTGTGAATAAAATGTATTTATTGTGTTAAATTGTATAACATGTGATTATAGATTAAAATTTACTGATTTGTAAGAGATAATGGTGCGAGATTGGAAAAAGGGGGCCGATTGTTAGACATTTAAAAAGTCGGATCCAAATTTTTATGATCTCCTTGTGTTGTTTTTCCAATCCCGTTCCATGATCTCAATGAAAGTAAGCACACCGATTCGAACCCGATCTTTTTGAGTTTCGTGATTTGAGGTTGGCAGCAACTGCCATGCAAATCGAGCTAGTATTTAAACTCGGCTCATGTTAGTTTTGAAAAAAAAGGAAGGAGAAACGGAAATATAAGAAGTGTGTGAGTAGTTTATCTCTTAGAGGGAGAGAACAACTGGTTGGCAATGCAACTGCAGATTGCATCACCATTTTAGATTAGAAATTAATTTTATAATATTAGAAGACGGTTCGAATCGGATGTCTCTGGTAATGTTGCTTTTTGAACTTATTGGTTTTATCGCTCCAGTAACGAGCAGAGTGACTTTATGATTGATTATTAAAGGCCAATTTTTAAGAAACTGTTTTTCGTCTTCATGCCTCCTCGACACATAAATTTCACTGCTAGCTTTGCAAAATTTAAATTAGTTTACCAATAAGTGTAACATTTTTATTATGTCAGAACGTATTTTGTTCGTTTACTTTCCATAAATTAATAATTTTTTCAGATAATCTTTTGTTTTTGACTTTTCAATATGCTCGCGCCCCCTTGTAGAGTTGTCACGACCCCCAAGGGAGGCATGCCCCACAGTTTGAGAAACGCTGTGTTAAGAGAAAGGACGAAGATGGGAACACATCTCCTCCTCTACGAAAAATCATTAAAAGAGTCTCTCACCAAGAAAAATTAAAAATTATTTTGGGAAACAGATTCACTAACCTTAAACCTCAAGATAACCAAGTAGATAGAGCTTCACAATCTAATCAAACAAACATCACTAAAAACCAATCAAAACCGAAAGCTCCACCTAAAAATATCCCACCTCCAATAATGCTTAAAATTACCACGGATTACAGACAACAAATGTAAACCCTTAACGACAACTTTCTGGAACTCAGAAGTAAACTATCTGCTGAGTACATTAAACTTTACACTCACACTGATCAAGAATATAGAGAACTCGTACAAACACTTTCAACCTTTAATTACCAATACTCTGTCATAAAACCAAAAGCAGAACGACCCATAAAGGTAGTGATCAAGGGTCTACTCTGCGCGATTCCAAAAATCAATACATACACAATGACCTTATTGAATTACTCTACACGGTCGTAAAAGTTGTTCACCTTATTGGCCGTAAAACCAGACAGACCCTGTCAGTTCTTCTTGTAACTCTCCCAAGAAACATACAAAAGGAAAAAACCATTTTATCAAACTAAAATAAACTACATGAACGTAACTGTGAACGGCTACAATGGCAAATGGATGATAAAAGGCTATTCGTGTAACCACTTAGATAATACAGCTGATAACTGTCATATAGACCTTAGATGTCTAAAATTTGGTGAATCTCACCAAAACAGATATTGCCAAATATAAAGACATGAGCAGGCTTACTGTATCAACTATGAAACGTACGGACACATGATCGACTATTATGGACGACCCCGATACCCGAAACCACGCAAAAGATCAAATACAACACAAATAATTACACCAATATAATGAACAGTATGGTAAAGCAAAGTTTGCAACACAAACACTTCTAAATCTAACAACGTGCAACAAATAGTGCCACAAAATAAGCGACAACCTGCTACTTCGGTAACAACTCCCGGCCAAACAAATTAACTTAATTCCCCCACCCCAAAACTGTAAACAATAGTAGTAATGGGACTCTAGATCTTAACTTAATTACTCTGACCCTGCAACAAGCTATTCCGGCACTTTCAATGCTTACTCAACAAGTCAGTAACGCAACCAGTATCAACGCCCCCACCACCATCCCAACCTAACAAAGAAAGAAAAACATTTGCAAAAAAGAATTGTATGCCCTCATTGATGCACTAATAGACAATGAGGATTAGTTACTCTATGATAGGCCCGAGTTTGTGTTCATCGAAGGCTAACGGCATATTGTGCAAAATTTATGAATTTCAATTGTTTGTAGGAAAGTACTCCGATTTAATTCTCATTCAGGAAACAAAACTCAGATCTACACAAAACATCAGAATTGCAAATTACACATTTTACAGAAATGACCACGTTACGGAAAGACATGCTCGCAGAGAGAGAAGAGTATGTGTTACTCTTATTTTACTTAAAACTTTATCAATCCCTTCAACCCCCCAACCCGCCCACTTCAGCACTCGGAAGCTACAATAGTCACAAGTAATCCCCCAACTTATATCCAATTACAATAATTTCTATTTACGTTCTCTCCACATCAAATGATCGTTTATTTACTCTTGACCTAGAAACTTTACTTCAGACCAACAGCCCCTGTGTGATTTTTGGTGATTTCAGCGCTAAACACAATACATGAAACTTCTCGAACAATTCCACTCATGGAGACCAATTGAAAGATTTCGCAGATATTTTAGATCTTGAAATAGATTATTCTAACACCACAATTAGATTCGGACCTAATTCTCATAATACCTTAGATTTCGCTCTAATAAATAATTTCCACTACCCCTATACAATTCGTTCAATCCCGCAACTTTCGTCAGACTACAATTCAGTCATTCTTAACTTTTCCTTTGCATCAAATATTCATTAGGATAATTCTTGGTCTAAATATATCACTAATCCTAATAACAATATTTATCTTTCTGACTACAAAAAAAATTAAAAATCCTATTATCCTAGAAAACAAAATTGAACTTTCTCCGAAGCTGTTCGCTCCGCCCATGAACACGCCTCCCGTACAATAACGAACACAAGCATTACACTTCCACTCCAAAACACATCAAAAACTTAATCTCCCTTAAATATAAAGCTAGAAAAACATATCAGAACACTTTAAATTCTATTTATAAAACAAATTACAATATCTTACAAAGACAAATTAAAAAAGCACAATCCTGGAACACGAAATTTCAAGCGGTAAACAAACAAGATAACAGCATTTGGCAGTTTAAAAAGTTTTTTCGCAAAAAACAGTCGGACGTCCCATCTCTTAGTGGCACTGCCATTAGACATGATCAAAAAGCTAATTTACCTGCAGAACCTGTCAACTGTACAAAAAATAATATATAGGAAAATTTTACACCCTTCATTGATTTGACCATTAATAACAAACACAATAGAACACTTCTTTTATTACCCCTGCCCTTCTCCCCCTCCCCTCACTGATCCAGACGAAATTATTAACTGTGTGCTAAAAATATTAAAAATAATATTTAATTTATTAATATTTTTTATTAATTTATTTAAAAAATCCTTCTTAGACACTCCCTTAATAATTAGAAGACACCAGTGTTTCTCAAACTGTGGGGTAAGCCCCTCTAGGGGGCGTGATAACCGTACAAGGTGGGCGCGAGTATACCGAAAAGTTGAAAACAAAAAATTATTTTTAAAAAAATTAATAATTTACTAAAAGGAAGCAAAACAAAATTCATTCTGACATCATGAAATACAGATTTACACTAATAAAATACACTTATAAATGTTTCAGTGTTGCACAATGTGTTTCATAATTAATTTGACAGTGCTAAGTTAAGAACAAGTTTAATAATTACCAGTGACCCTATGGGAATGTCATAAAATTATATGCAAAATTTAATGGTTATCTTGATAATTTGTACGGTTTATAATTAAAGTCATATTGCAGCTTTACGTCAAAATATATTATTATTGAATTCAATGCATGTTATAGTATGGAGGGGGCGCGATGAAAATTATGTTTGAAAATTGGGTCGCAAGTATAGAAAGTTTAAGAAGCATTGGACTACACTTATCTTCCCTGTTAAGAAGCCTGACAAAAACAATCATCATGTAGCTAGTTATCGCCAGATTTCACTTCTTTCTACGCTCTGTAAAATTACTGAGCACATTATTCTTAACAAGATTAACACTTTCATTTCAGATAACAATTTTATCAACCACAATCATTACAGTTTTACCATGCACCTCTCCACCTCTCACTCTCTTCTCAGGCTGGCCGAAAAAACTACTTCTGGATTTCAGAGGAGCAGATAAAATAGAGCTGTTTGTCTGGATGTTCAGAAGGCATTTAATAAGGTCTGGATTAGTGGATTAATGTGCATACTTATAGTTAACAGCTTCCTTCCATTAATCTCATTCACCTTATAAACTCCTATCTTTCAAACAGGTTTTATCAAATGTGGGTCAAGTAAACCCTTACAAATAACATAAATATAAGGGCATCGCAAGGTTAAGTCCTCGGTTTGGTTTTAATCGTGATTTACACCATCGAAATCCTCCCCCCCCACATTCCTTTAACAAGTATTAATAAGTAACGCTGATAATACTAAAATTCTTGCGTGTTATAAAAATCACAATACAATTAGAACTGCACTCAACAGACATTTAACACTTTAAAAATTTATTTCAACACATGAAAAATCAAAATTAACGTAGACAAAGCTGTTGAGAACCTTTTCACAAGGTAAGGAAAACCGGCAACACCACCAAAGCTTTACTCCACACCACTCCAATAGTCTCATAACACAAAATATTTAGGACTTATACATGGTAAAATACTCATTTGGATGCCCGCGCTAAATTCTGGAAGGTGTTTTTACTCACTAATTTGCCAGAATTTCTCAATGTCAATAGAAAACAAAGTATTTCTCTACACATGCATCGAATGTACAAATGTATCCACATTAAATTTGTAATTACATTTTTTACATTACAAAAAAGGCAAGAAATTATCTTAAAACAAGTATAAAAGGGATGCAGACGTCTAACTAGCTTATGATTATAGAGGTTAAGTTAAATCTTCATCACTAATTTAACAAAACCTGTTTTATCCAAGGGTGCTGCCATCTAGAGGAATAATATCGACAGGAATATATCTCTTAAATTATAATTAATTAATTTAATTTAATTTAATTGGTGAATTAATATTTGAAAAAATTGTATTAACATTAAGTTTCATCCACTACAAGCTTTAAAAAATGTATTTGAACTCGAGTGGATGAGTAACACACACAAGTAATAGAAAAAAAATTTAAGTCAATTCCTACTTAGATCAACAAAGAAATTAATTATATCTACTTTTTATTATAAATTGAATTGTTGATGGAGTGCCTGCTTCCCGCAGGGAAGCTTAAACTCCTGTCATGGAAAAATGGGGAGTGAATATGCTACTTTTTATTAAATAGTTACAATTGACGATGATTTGATTTTTGACGATGATTTTTATGAAATGAGGTACCTAGACTGCGCCAGCAGTCTTCAACCCTCTATCTTGTTCTGCGATGCTCCTTGTGTTGTAGCTTTGGTTGGAGAGGAGGGCGTGACTTCAAAGGTGGAGATCCAATAGGAATGGAGGAAACCAGTTGTTGTAGTATGGCTTTGATTTGAGAATGGAAGTGAGGTTTGGGGAGTGGTTGCACGAACTTTGAATTTAAAGGAAGAATTAGAATAGAGTAATAAAAATTAAGGTAAAAAATATTATGAGTAAATTTAAGGTTAACTATTATGAGTAAAACTAAGAATAAATTTAAACTTAAACTTTTTCCATAATTGCTTCTGCAAGAAGGCAGGTGTTTTCTTCGTCTGAGTTAGCGTTTTTAAATTTAGAGAGTAGATCTAAGATTTGGGGGGTTTTCTTAACGAGGTTTGAAATTATATTAAACAGTTCTAAAACTTGGGTTAAATCAGAGGTATTGTTATTATCTTCGCTAAGGAATCCAATGGGGAAATCTTCCTTTTTATTTTCAATAGGAGTCTGATTGGGGACTTCTCCGCTAACAACGTTATAGTGAAGGAAATTCCCTCTTTAATCCATTTAGTGGCGAAATTTCTCTTTTTCTTGGGGTCAGCGAAGGGCTTTCTTGGGGTCCTTTTTTTGGCTGGGGAAATTTGGGGCATTTAGTGTATAGCATACCGAGGGACCGTAGTCCTGGCAGTTAATACAGAATGGATTTTCCTGTCTTTCTTTGATTAGGCAGTTTCTCGTGGCGTGATCTTTTCCACATTTTAAGCAACTTGGCTTCATGTGACAATTCGCGGCGGTATGAAAGAAGTTACTACAATTAAAGCATTGGGTTTTTTTTATTCCTCTTACGAGGTAACCCTCAACTTTCACTTGTAAATAACCTAGGTAAGTTAAATCGAAAATTTTACTATTGTGCGCGTTTCTCGGGAGAATTACTAGGAAAAAGGGGAGGGATTTTTTCGTTCTTTTTGAGATAAGATGTGTGATACGTTGTGGTAAAATGTATAATGTTGCCGTTTTCCCAACAGAGAGACGTATTCTTAAAAACAGCACTTTTATTCGATATAAACATGTAAATTTTAAAATTAATTTACCCACGCGGGTAATGTTTCAAAATGGCCTCCGACCTAACGCGCCGGTGCCGAGAGACTCTCTCTTATATATAAAAACACATTCTTACCGGAGGGGAGCACAGTGCGCCTCCTGGTGAAGGGAGGAAACACTACACCCCCCACACACACACACAAGATTGATGTGTCACACATGATACTCAATCTGATCATAAAGCATAAAATAATATATATTCATATTTTACACTAAAATACAAGTAATTAGCATTACCTCACACTTTAAAAAAATGTGAAAAATAAGTATACATAACAAATTACACAAAACTAAATTAAGAATACAATTTTTTGATATGATTAATTATACCATAATAATAAAGAAAATTGAAATTTAAGGAATTCACATAATAAACATTAATATAAAAAAAACTGTTACTCGAAAAGAAACACTAGCATTTTTAAATGTAAATAGACACACAAATAATATAATGAGATACACAAAATAAGATAAAGAAAATAATTATTCACTAAATCCAAAATTTTCTTTTTAAAATTGAAAAGCACATTTGTTACACTAATCGTGAGAGTGCATCAGCATGAGGCATTTTCACACCAGGACAATGTTTGATTGTCACATTGAACTTTTGTAGAGCAAAAGCCCATCGTTGTAGCCTCGCAGATTGTGGTGCACTTTTTGTTAAGTAGGGTAAAGGGTTATGATCAGTATAAAATTCAATTTCAGTCCCAAATACCCACACTTCGAACTTTTTTAAGCTCCACACAATCGCAAATGCCTCTCGTTCAATAGTTGACCATGACTGTTGGGTCTTACTTAATTTTTGACTTGCATAAGCAATTGGGTAACACTTATCACCACATTTTTGTGACAGGCAAGCAGCTATGCCAATTTGCGATGCATCTGAATGAATGGTATACGGTTTATCAGGAACTGGAGAGTACAGCGAAGGTGCTTCCACTAAAGCCTTTTTTAGAAGATGAAATGAGGAATCATGTTTCTCAGTCCATGGGATGGAATCAGGTACTCTCTTTTTGGTGAGTTCCGTCAATGGATACACAAGTTCAGAATATTTAGGAATATACTCACGATAGTAATTACACAGTCCAAGTACACAACGAAGCTCCTTCTTCGTTTTAGGCACTGGTAAGTTGTTGATAGCTGCAGTCTTTTCGGGATCTGGTTCGTGCTTACCAGAACCGATAATATGACCCAAATATTTAATTTGAGTTTTTCCAAAGGCACACTTTTTGAGGTTCACAGTGAAATTTAACTCTGAAAGTTTCGTTAAAATAGTATCCAGATGAAGAAGATGTTCTTCCCAATTTTTGGAGAAGATTGCAATGTCGTCGATGTAGGCACGTGAAAATTCTCTGTAACACGATAATGCTTTGTTTATTTCACGCTGAAATGTGGCAGAGGCATTTTTCAAACCAAAACTCATCACCTTGAAACGGTACTGTTGCCGATGAGTCTTGAAAGATGTAAGATTTTTGCTGTTTTCAGCCATGGGTATAGCCCAATACCCCTTCAAGAGATCTAACGTTGTGATGATATTGGCTCTTCCAATAGAATGTATGAGCTCCACTGCATCTTCCATCGGAAAATCATCAGACACACTCTCCGAGTTCAGAGCTCTGAAGTCAACGCAAAGTCGTAGGGTACCATCTTTCTTGTTAACGCAAACAATTGGATAGGCTATTTCTGCGTCAGATTCTTCAATTAAATCAAGTCGCAAAAGCTCCTCTATCTGCTCATCAACTTTAATCTTCAAGGACTCTGGTATGCGATATACAAACGGCTTTTTACGTTCAATGTTCGGCTTTAAGCGAATTCGATGAGTCCCTACTTAGGCTATTTTCACATCACTGGTGAATAGTGTTTGGTGTTTTAGAACAATCGCTAGCACTTGTTCCCTCTCACTCTCCTTCAGATGATTCAGATTGATTTCATGTAGAACTCTTTCAGATGTGGACCTCGATAAATTAGGAGTAGGATGGATTTCTCCGAATTCGTGGTCACCTTCAAAAATGACCCCAACTGCAAGTGCACGAGGATGATACTTCCTGACCTTATTCACGTGAACATGTCTTACAGTTCCATCGGGCAGTTTAACTTTATATGAATGGGGTGGATGGTGTTGAATTATCTCTCCAGGTCCAGTCCATCTCGCATAGATCTTATTACTAGAATCTGGTATCAGCAAAACAACTTGTTCTCCGATGCTAAAATTCTTCACAGATGACCTCTTGTTGAAGTAATCTCCATAAGCCTTTTGTTTCTGAGCAGCAGTTAAAGAGGCACTCTCAGCAGCCTTTTCCATATTTATCTTCATTTCCTGAAGGTAATCAGCAGCTGACTGGGAAATGTTCGTCGGAAGATGTATTTCGCCTGCCCAGGATGATTTAAGAATGGCTAACGGCCCTCGAGCTTCTCTGCCATACAGTAACCTAAATGGTGATACACCAGTGGTAGTGTTCGGTACTTCACGGTATGCAAACAACAAAAAAGGTAATTGTCGATCCCAGCTTCGTGGATCTTCACGAATAACGTGATGAATCATGTCCTTCAATACCTTATTCCATCTTTCAACTAGTCCGTTGCTGGCCGGGTAGCCAGGACAGGAAAACCTAGGACTAGATCCAATCCTTTTCGTAAATTCTTGGGTTAAAGCCGACTTGAAGTTTGTGCCTTGATCACTGGCAATTATACTCGGAATTCCAGTCCTCGAAAATATTTGTAATAGAGTCACATGCATTTTTGGCTGTTAGGGATCTAAGTGGTACTGCTTCAGGCCAACGTGTATGTTGATCCATCATACAAAGAACGTATTTATGCCCTCTACCAGATGGCGGTTGAATAGGTCCGATCACGTCTATGTTAACAATCTCAAAGGGAAGTTCAGGACGGACAATAGGTGTAATGGGAGCTCTATCTCCAATTTTCTCAGGCTTCCGAAGCTGACACCCCTTGCATGTCTGGACGAATTCAGCAATTTCGCCAGACATATTTGGCCAAAAGAAATTATATTTTATCCTCTCTTTTGTTTTCTTAACCCCCATATGATCTCCAAAAACTGACTCATGGGCTAGTTTCATTACCTTATCTATTCTGCAACGCGGTAAAACTAATTGCATAACTGGTTCATTTAGAATTTTATCCCTGTGATAAATTAATCCATCAATTAATAAAAAATTTCCTTTGTATAATTTTAACTCTTCACGAACCGTTTTAAGAGAATCACAAGTATTCTGCTCATCTTTCATTTTAGTGTAATCCGAATTAAAATTTATGTTATCTGAGTCACTCTCAACATAAAATATATCTTTCCCACACTCTGCTTCATTTTCATCATTTGAAAACGCAATAGAACTATCAGCCGATTCGACAAAAATCTCATTTTCCTTTTTATTATTTTTGTCATTTATTGAACACAAAGACTCATATAAAGCAGGAGGTATTAAAGCATCAGCATTTAATTTATCTGTGATCGCTACCAAGCAATCCATTGGATGATTCAAAAAATTATTATCGAGAGCTATAGCGGTTTTAATTAGTTTTGCTTCTACATTTTCTCCGAATGCAGAGCTTAAAGTAATTTTTCCGAATTCATCATTATAACTATCTGGAAAGGTATCGGAATTGCATATAAAAATCTGGGTTCCGCTATCCAAAACACAATTTATTGATTTCCCGTTAATATAAACAATTACATATTTCAAAGGCTCAAGGTCAACTTTCGGTTGTACATATTGCACTTGAGAAGTCTCTTTTTTCTCATTTTTTAATTTAGAATACTTTCTATTACAATCTCGAGCTAAATGGTTTTCACCGCAAATGTAGCATTCTATTTTTTTATTTAACCTACTTTGTTTTGAGTTAATAAATTTGTTTTCTTTCGAATTGAGATTTATTACTTCCCGTCTCGCGTTAGGAGGGATATATTTAAAATCCTTGCGTGAGTCATTCTGATTATGACATGCTCTATGTGTAAACTCCGAAAATGATTTTCCTTTACAAGCATATAAAACATACACTCTTTTCCCATTTCAATTGGTTTGAACCAATTTTGCTCCTGTTTTATATTTATATGAACGGCAGTTTCATTATCTAATGTTTCATATAGTTTATCGCTAACAATTAACTCCTTTAAAGAATTAAAATCATTTACATTTCTCAAATTACAGTATTGATCCCAATTCGTTAACAAACGAGATGCCAACTGAACATGCGCTTCATTTGGCATTCGTTTCGCTTTTTGAAAATTTTGCAAGCAAATTAAAGGTGTTGGCTCAAATTCTCTTAGAACTAAACTTTTTAATTTATTATAGTCGCTTATTTCTTCATCTTTTACATAAACTAAAATATTTTCGGCCTTTTCTCCTAGCAAATTTAAAAGAATCTCTCCTTTAAATTCATCCGGCACATTTTTGGTTTTAAATGAACGTTCTAAAGAAGAGAAAAATAAATTCCACCCCTCTTGTTTTTTAGGAATCGGCAGAGTTAAAGTACGAACACTTAGAATAAAATTTTCTATCGAAGTTTGCTTTGTTTCGGGATTTGTACGCTGCAACTCATTGCTATCCCTTTGACTTTCCAATGTTGCCCTTTCTAAATTTATTTTTCCCAATTCTATTTCCAGTTTAACTTTTTCCAGATTTACTCTTTCAAACTCAAGCTGCGATTCTGCCGTTAAACGCGCTTGCTCTTCCTTTGATTTTCTGTCCGAAATAATAGAATCTATATAGTCATCAATAAACTCTTTATTGTTTTTATATTTGTCGCTATCTTAAATTAAATTTTTCAAATCTATCACTCTCATTTCTGGGGTTATTTCCTCTCCCAATTCATCCGCAACTAAAATTAATTCCTCCTTTCTAGCTCCCCGAAACATGACTAGAATTATACTAAATGAATTAATTAACCCAGAAATTTTAGAAAAGAAAAAAAAAAACCTCGCTGAATTCGCTCAAAACGATACAAAAGGGTTGCCTACCTCGTGGTTCCTTTTGATGTCTTGACTCCCTCAGGCGTTCTAGATCCTGTCGTGATGCGCCAATGTGATACGTTGTGGTAAAATGTATAATGTTGCCGTTTTCCCAACAGAGAGACGTATTCTTAAAAACAGCACTTTTATTCGATATAAACATGTAAATTTTAAAATTAATTTACCCACGCGGGTAATGTTTCAAAATGGCCTCCGACCTAACGCGCCGGTGCCGAGAGACTCTCTCTTATATATAAAAACACATTCTTACCGGAGGGGAGCACAGTGCGCCTCCTGGTGAAGGGAGGAAACACTACAAGATGCGTACAGCTTTCTATTTGGTAACCTTCATCTACTAAGTCGTTAGTTATGTCTGTGATTTTAGAGGAGCTAGGGAGGCCTTTAATTACTGCGTTAATTGGTTTTTTTTTTTTTATTATCAATGACGTAAAGTTCAAATTCTTTATCAGTTTTTAAAAAATGAATGAGGGAATATTCATCAAGGTCGTTGGTAAACATTTTTACTACATCACCTACGGTTCTGTTGTGAATTTTTGGGAATTTTTCTGTTATAAGTTTAATTTGTTCACGGAAATTATCTTTTATTTTAGGCATTACAGGGTGGGGAAGTTTAGTCGGAAGAGGGGGGGTAATTTCTTCGGAATTTATATTTTTAACAGTAGGGAGTGGATGCTCGACATCCTGTTCAAGATCGGAAAAGTTATTTTTCGTTTCTATCGGATCCTGGGTTGAGGTGGGGGAGACGGGCCGAGCCATCTTTTTCTGAAAAATAAATTCCTCCGAAGATTCCTTGCCTTTATTTTTCCTTTTTTTACTCGGTTTTTTCTTCTGAACTTTGCGAACATTAAATTCATCCAAAGTAGGGGTTCTTTATTATTAAAATTAGATTCCTCAACAATCAGGGAAGTGGGGATTTTATGTTCGTTGCAATCATCTGTAGTACATGGGGGAGAGTTTTAAGCTCACTTACCATTTCGTCACTTTTCCTAGCCATGGCTTGAGTAGACATCTGGTAGAGTTCCATGTAGGAACTTTTCGGGCTGGGTGAACGTAAATCCTCGAACTGTGCAAAGCTGAGATACCATGAACTGTATCCCTGAGCTTTTCGCAGGCTGCAACTTGCATTTGTCGTGTGGGCTAGAAGTCCATAATATCGCTGATGATAGTAGGAAGGTCGTGGAGCTCGCTTGTGCGTGGTCTCCGTACTAGCTACAATTAATATAAATATTATATATATATATATATATATATATATATATGACAGAATCACAACATTAAGTGGTAATTAATTTTTATAAATTATCATTAAAGTATCGTTTTGTGATCCAAAACAATCGTGTCTATACAATTTCAGTTCAACTGAATGCTTTAAAACGGAGAAAAAAAACTTTTCAAGTTTTGACACAAGACGCCAAAAATTATGCCAACGTGGCTGTATTTGTAATTATTTAAATAATGAGTTTTAATCAATTAATTTTCATTAATTATAATTAAATTATTGTGTAATCCAAAATAATCATGTATATAAAATTTCGGCTCAATTGAGCGATTTAAAATGTATTTTATTAACGATTGAAAATTCCATCAATATAAATAAACAAATAAATATATAGAGAGTGTGAGTTAATAGTACGAATTGAAAAAGTATTGTATTAACGGTTAAAAATTTGAACAAGATATATAAATATATATAGGTTGAGTGTGAACTAATAGTAGTAATTAAATATATTTGCATGAAAAGTTCTGTAATATATATTGCCCAACGTGTCGCTCCGTTAGCGTGCGACAGAAAGGAAGAAAGGCTCTGTATACATCCGCAGACAAGGCAGACAAAGAAGTCTTATGTGACTTTTCTCCTGGATATAACTGATGACGTATTTCAATTGTGCGTGGTATTTGATGAAAGACGCAGATGCAGTTTTCATTGTTCACCAGGTACTTTGCTACCAGGAGATAAATGTATCTAAATTAACGAGTTGTAAAGATAAAAGCAATGATTAGTCATCCATATCTCAAAAGAAAATTCGGGAAATTTTTAAAAAAATTATTGAATAATACTAGTGAAAAGCAATATTGAACTAGAGTTATAATACAAAAAATTGTTATTATCTAATAATGAATGAAAATTTCTTATATCTAACTAAAAAAATAGTGATCCCCTAACGCCGGCAATACATGAATTGAGATGGACTTTCAAAACAATATACTACACCAACGGTTCTAAAACTGCGACCCGAGGAACTCTTGGGGTCACTATCCCCTTTTCAGGGTCTCCGCGAAGGTCTCTCATTTAATGTTAAGATTTTCCTCTTTTACAGATTTATAGTCCTCGTGGAAAAATTTAATTCCAGAACATTCCAGACTAGATCACTAAATTGCCTCAATAAAAATATATTTACTAGAATATGTATTTTGATTAAGAACAGTAATTCAGTATTTTGCATTGTTTACAACTACATAGCCATAACTAAAATGTATTATTTTTAAAAAATATATCATATAAACACATGTTCAACGATTAATAACTGAATTCAAGTAACGCGTTAATGATTGCAACCATATCATTTTCCTAATCGAATTGTGCCTATATTATATGTTTGAAACTAGTATTTTGTAATATTTTCTTAAACAGTATAATTAAATGTCCTCTATTTTTTCTTAAAGAAAAAGAAGTGTCCATTGATTGATTGAATATTAACGTCGAACTGTTCAGCTACACGAGGGCTTTTGGCGACGGAGCACGTAATTTTGAACCATGGTCAAGTGACGTGGACGACACCTGAGCTGGTGACCCCCTGTCCTAACTACCATACCACACCAACGGGAGGACGTTTCACCTCTCGACAGATTTAGCGTGCATCGCTGCCCTACACGGTGGGTCTTTAGTGGTACTGGGCTCGAACTCGTGACAAGGCAAGCCACGATCCGATACCTATACCACTCGGCTACCGCGGCCAAAGTAGTGTTGAAGAGTCTGTACAAACGGCAGAAGCAATTGTAGGACATTGAGGAACCTTTCAACTATGTCATGGGAGACAGAGTGGGGAGTGCAAAATTTTGGAGGTTCGCGATATCAGAATGATACATGAACGAGAGCCGCAGCAACCGAAAATATGTGAACCTCTGCACACTACACTTTTCAATTTTCTCACATGTGCAAATATCTTTATTCAGATCGCAATATCAGAGCTCACAGGTGATTAACTTCCATCTTAAAGTACACGCAACCCTTTTCGGGTCGCTTTTATAATCATATTTACAACAAAAGAAGTTTCTAAGACTAGAAATGCTTATAATTTTTATAAGTCAATATAGTTTATTTTAAAAAGTGGTAGCTAAATTCCTTAAAAAATCATAAGGGGAATAAAGTTGTCTGAACTCCCTCTAGTCAATTATTTCCGTTGTGAAAGATATTTTTTAAGATGTTTTCATTTAGTATATGCATTCCTTTAAAAATACAAAAAAATATACACGCACACATATTTGTATATTTAGCCGTTTCTGTCAGATTTTAATACTGCGAGTATATGAAACGACTGTGTATGCATAATATAAAATGCATTGCGCTTGACATTGTGCCTAGTTTATACATAATAAAACCATTCCAATAACCGTATTTTGTTAATTTTTAAAGCATTGAAAACATGTGACCCCCAAATTCATATAAAATGAATCATTTTGCCCGCATTATATGAGTTTGACATGCCTGCTACAGAGGTCTCTGATCATCACAAAACAAGTCAGCACAAGCAGCGTTCTGTATGTATGAGAAAATTCAACCATAAATTTCATTTCAATATTAATTCACGCTGCCCTATGAATAAGTCATGTTAGTGTTACTTTTCTGAATTGCTTCATACTCTACTTCATACAGTCGAGCATTCGGGCTTTAAAAAAAAAAAAATTTAATTCATCTAAAATTGAATAAATTCCTTTCAAATCAGTCAAATTGGAAGTATTTTTTCAATACTCTCAATTTTACTAGTAATTCCTAGCCCCGCGCCGAGAGTCGCGGATTTAAAGTTTTTTCCGAAGCCATGTTCACCGCGGTCGGAATCCGGGAGGGTGACCTCCTTGGATTCAATTGTGCGGTGTTCTCGCTTCGTCTTTCCTTTTCGGCCACCAGATGGAGGCACGGTACTGTACTATCTAGAGCTCTCTTAAAATTTGTTTCAAGTCCAGCAATCATTAATTAAATCTCGTTCCTTCGAACGACCGCTAATATTTTTGAGAACTGGACATTCCATATCTATTCTATCAATTATTAATCATGATTGTATCACATAGATGACTTCATTGCGTTATATATATTCTTATACCGCGATCAGTCCTTTACTCTTTTGTTTTTTGGTCCCTCCCCCCCCTTTTTATGGCAATGTGCAAGTTGGTTCATTAAATTTTATTCAAAATTTGTTCTCCCCCTTTTTATTTTTCTATGTTAATTTCAAGATCTTCTTGTTTCGGGTCGTTTATTTTCGGATCGACCCAATCCTTTTCCACGCCCATTTTCTGCGATGATCGGTCTCGACCAATCAAAACGCAGCAAGCAGGGCATTTTTTCATCGGTGAGCGGACTTCGTCCGCTACTGTTTTCGGCAGGTATGTCCAGCCCGTCTTTTATTCCATTCTTTTTTATTTCTTTATGTCATTTTCATTAATTCGGCCCTAATTTTATTAATTCTGATGAGGAGGTACGTCCCGTATTGGGACAGGAACTCCGTAAGTTACATGCCGCTTGCCACTTGGAGTACTTTTTCCTCAGTATCAGCGCCTAATATTTTAATAAAGACATTATAAGATTTTACAAAGTTAACTGTAATTGAGCCTTGCCCTTTATCTGCTGTTTTAACCCTTTATTATGATTTACTGCAGCTTTTTTCATGCAGTATTTTTTTTAATCACTACATTGAAAATTAAGGGATGTACAAAAACCAAATACTCATCTTTGGGAAATTTAATTCCTTAAAGCCAATTAATTAATTAAAGATATTTAACTGTAAAATTAATTATATACACAACCCACTTAAAATAAATAGTCAAATCGTTCTCTAAGGTTTTCATTAACATACAAAAAAAAATAAGACACTTAAATTTTGACATTAACTATTTTTTGGAATAAAAAGGACAATCTTTGCAAACCGTTGAATATGCAATTTCTGCTTTGAAACTATTCGCCTTCCTCGCTGAAATACTCATCATAGAACCCATGTTGCCATATATCTTGGAAGAGTTGATTTTAAAGAACATCCTGCTAAGTCTCGTCAGAGTATTCGTAAAAATGGTTATTCTTTGTGATTTTAAAGTGAGTGGTACTTATAGGTTACCGTTGGTAGATAAAGGGTTAATGAACAATATTATTTTTTTAAACTTTCCAGAGAATTTTTTTTTCCGATCAAAATAATTGAAACTAAGTGTAGGTCAGGGGTGGCGAACATTTATGGATCAACGTGCCATTTTTTCTAAAGAAATGCTAAATGAGGTATACACGTGCCATCAAATAATTTGGACTTGTAATTATTAGGAAAATTATGAAACTAAATACAAACAATACAAAATTCTGCATTTAATACAGAAAAATACATTTTGTATTCTATAGTAGTAAATATTTGAGTTAAACGTGTAATTCAAATTATATAAAGTAACATTAGTGTGATTTCTGCAATTGCAAATTAGATGACAAATAAATTATATTAGATTTGGGTAAGATATTACTTTTAGCAGAATGTATGCTGAGTTGAGTCATCTGCTAAATGGTTTCTAAGCCAGTCTTTAAAGTTATTCATATCTGGAAATAATAACTCGTAAGCATACATACGTAGGTCGATGAAAATATGGTTAAAATAGCATGAGCCTGCTTCTTCAAACAGTTAAGGTATCCCACTACGTTCGGAACCGTGATTTTAAAAAAGCGCACAAATGGATAATTCTCATGATATTTAGACTAACTTAGATTACAATACATATATAAAATTGTTTTAAGCACATTTTGACAAAAAAAAAAAAATTTAAATACAATATTTCGGCAAAAAATTCGCTTAGAATAACTTTTCTTCAAATGTTCTCCTTTTGTGGAAAAATGTTTCGATTATAATAATATTTCACCTGTATATAGCTCACACCTCTGTACAGAGGCTCAACTATGATTTTTGAAAAATTCACATTATTTTCAGAGTTACAACCAATTGAAATAATTATCGGCGTTTTTTTCTTAAAATGTCCCTCCTCTGTTGTCGTAAAACATGGATATAAACCCACTTCTAAGTTATATATTTCAAAAATTCTAGTTGAGCCTCTGAACAGAGATCTGAACTATATACAGGCAAAATATTATTATAATAGAAACATTTTTCACAAAAGGAGAATAGTTTAAAAATGGGTCATTCTATGCTCATTTTTTGTCAAAATATTGTATTTAAATAAATTTTTTATTGTAATACTATTCTTAAAACCATTTTATATACATTTTCTAATCTAAGTGACACTAAATATAAATATTATCCTTTTATACGCTTTTGCGAAATCACGGTTCCGAACGTAGTTAAACGTTATTCGGAATAGAATTTAATGTTTCCAAAATTTCGTTACTCGCATTTTTACTTATATTGCTTGTTAATCTTTCTGTTTCTATCAATTATAACTTTTTCCTTGTTTCAATAAATTTTTGAATCCATAGGGAACTAGACTAGAAATCAATTCCAACGTGGAATTGGGGCAAGTTCAGCTTATGAAATGTCACATCAGGATACAGAATAAACTTGAGCATTTCTAATAATTCTTTGAACTGAGAAAATCTCACTGAAAATTCCTTAGTCTCTGAATCAATCACGGTTGATCGTTTTGATCGGTGCCGTGCCCAAAATATTGTGCCGCGTGCCATCAATGGCACGCGTGCCAATGGTTCGCCATCCCTGGTGTAGGTTAATAACTACGTCCCAATCATCACAATGTCAAATTCTTATCTGAATATGATTTCATTCAATTGTTTCTCCCTTAAACTACTCGCACTAATTATGATTACTGAAGATAAAATAGAAAAATAATCATGTGCATAAGACTGGACGTTGCCCTTCACTAAAGCCATAAACTTTTACATGTATTGTAATCAAGAACATACACTCAGGAACATTGAAAATAGTGACCCAAGAAGAAAGCATCGGATTCGAATGAAATTTAATACACATAATGACACAGATGAGAGATTCACTTGATCTCAAAAACAAGACAATTAAACGAATACAGGGTGTGCAATGACACAAATACTGGGCAACTTCAATAGCGCGATGGACCACCTCCAGGTGCAACACATGCTGCCACAAGGTCCGGCATTGAGTTGATTAGACACCTTATGTTGTCCTGAGGCAGATGGGCCATAAATCTTGAACAGCCAACTGTAAATCTTAAACAGAGTGACACGATGGCATTCACCGTTTTAGCTAGTCCCACACGTGCTCTACAGGGAAAAAAACGGGGGAGCGGGCCGGCCTTGGAAGAGTCTGAAAATGACGTCGGAAGTCTTGAGCAACTCTTGTTGTATGCGGCCGAGCATTATCTTGCTGGAAAATTTCCCCTGGGAGACCATTTAGAAAAGGTCCTACATGGGGTCGTAGAATATCATCAACGTAACGTTGGCCCATTAAGGTTCCACGCATCACAATTAAAGTGGACCGGCTATCATAGGCTATGCCCCCAGACCATTACACCAGATGTGAGGGCAGTGTGACGTAGAACAGTGTGGGGGAATTGTAGCGTTCACCAGTGCGCCTCCCCACCCGTACACTGTTATCATCTGTCCCCAAAACAAACCGGGATTCATCACTAAACACAACCTTTTGCCAATCTGTGGAATTCCACATTGATCTGGCATGGCACCACTGTAGACGCAGTTGCCGATGTTCCGGTGTTAAAGGGAGTGCACTGAAAGGGCGCTTGTATTTAAGATTTGCTTCTGCAAGGTGTCTGGAAATTGTTTGTGGAATAACTACTACGCCCACGTCTACTCGTATCGTTGAACGAGTCACCGTAGGGTCCACAAGTGCTTGCCACATGATCCTTCGATCCTCTCTCCTCGAGGTCTTCCTGGTCGCTCCAGACCCGGTTTTCTGCGCGTAAGTACCTTCTTCCGTCCACTGCTCCCAACAATTTCTAACGGCCCACTCCGAGCGATCCACCTGGCCAGCAAGACGGCGCGTCGCACAGCCTGCAGTTTTCATCCCGATAATCATGCCTCTCTCAAACTCGCTTAACTGTGAGAAATGTCTTCTAGCACGTTTACCTGGCATGTTTCGCTTACCAAAGTCTTCCTACAATCGGCGGGTAATCGTCATGTTTATGAATCTTCGAATTTGCGCTGGCTTATATAGCACCCTCTTCCTGGTTGTAGCGCCACCTCGGCGTGTATGAGCATGCGTATTGGACACAAAACTTGGATCATTTGCATATCACATTACGCTGTACTTATTTCCAAAGTTTCGCGATTGTACTTAGCTTCCTTCTTGGGTCGCTATTTTCAATGTTCCTGAGTGTAAATACTCGCAAATTTTAAACAATGAAAAAGTGGTGAAAAATATGCATAGCTTAAGAGTAATTAAGATTATATTTAGAGTTTTTATAAATAATTGTTTGGAGCTTTTGATTATAAAAGAAAAACTAATAAGCAGGATGATAACCTTCTCAAGAAAGCCCGAAATTCCCCCTCAATTTTCTAATAGCCTTACCCTTATTAAGGATGATGCAACAGCTAGAGATAAACTCATTTCCCATCTAGTTAAGAAGTATTTCATTTCAGATCTTAATTGCTAACACGTAATTGCAATCAGTATAGCCGGACAACGTACAAGACACTTTAAAGGGATGAAAATATCTCTTGACGGCCATCAAAGTTATTTTCTTGTTTTCACAATCCTGACATTAAACTTAATCCTAACCATATTTTTCTCTGGCCTTCTATATTGATAAAACTTCACAACATTGCCGGGACTGCGGTAGCTCAGTGGTAAAGACATCGGATCATGGCAGGCATGTCATGAGTTCGTGCCTAATACCCCAAAAGACCCGCCGTGTAGGGCGGCGATGCACGTTAAACCTGTCGAGAGCTCAAACGTCCTCCCGTTGGTGTGGTGTGGTAGTTAGGAGAGGGGTTCCAGCTCAGGTGTCGTCCACGTCATTTGTCCATGGTTCAAAATTACTTAGTCCGTCGCGAAAAGCCCTCGTGTAGCTGAACACAGTGCGAGGTTAATATTCACTCACTCGTAATTTTAAGTCATGATGAATTAGTAAGAACGAAACACACATGAGCTGCCACATTTCCCTATTCTGCAATAAAACAATAAAATGGATGTTCAAAAATAATAATTTTAAAGTTTGTGACGAGAACATAGAACATAGTCATGTGGCAGCGGTAGCCGAGTGGTTAAGGTATCGGATCGTGGCTGGCCTTGTCACGAGTTAGAGCCCAGTACCACTAAAAACCCGCCGTGTATGGGAGCGATGCACGTTAAATTTGTCGAGAACTCTAACGTCCACCCGTTGGTGTGGTGTGGTAGTTAGGAGAGGGGGTGCCAGCTCAGGTGTCGTCCACGTCACTTGACCATGGTTCAAAATTACGTAGGGTGTCGCCAAAACCTTCTTGTAGCTGAACCGTGCGGTGTTCTTTCACTTACTCCTTCACAACTAGGGATAGCAATACCGGTATACCGGGATATCGAATACCAGTATTTTGCGCCATTTGTACAATTTTTTAATACCGGTATTCACAAGTTTAAGTACCGGTTTTTCGGTATTTACTAGAATTGTTTTAAAATTGTCTCCATTATATGTTCAGGGATCGCTAACATAGCAAATTAGTATACGTTGTTGTTTGTATGACTCACTAACCAGCGAAATTAATTAGACTGGGGATATAAAGTTGCACTGTACAATTAAGAGAAGTGATAAAATATGAATCATCTAAGGAGGTGGGCCAAAACTGTCTTTTTCCTACAGGATTCGTATTCTGATATTCCTATCTGTGAAAATAAGTTTGTGGTTGTGAACAAAGTGAGTAATATTTCGATATATTTTAAATTGTTGAGTTTGTTATTCACATTGTATTTATATGTCATACTTTAGCGTTCAAAATAGTTTTCAGATTCATTATATATATACTCATAAATAATAACCCATAAATCTGAATAAGTATAACTTTAAAGAACATAAAAAATTATTTAATAATACTTCAGTTTGGTTTCATTATTCATATGATAAAATGAATATGGTGGCACAGTATACTGTAACGTCTTAAGCATCTAAAAGATGACACCTCTTTGATCTTTGTAGATTTATTTCCAAAACATAAGACAGTTCCCAGACATGCACGATTTGCTTTGTACAGTATTTACAATTTAGAAATTCGAGTTCTTGACATTCACAGAGATAATTAATCTTTACATTAAGAGGTAAGAACCGACTGCGGATATTCACACTGCGCCTCTCGGGTGGAGCTCACAGATGCCACTGCTCTCGTTGGAAGCAAAAGCCAACTTTCGATGTCAACAAGACGCTCACGGGTGGAGCTCAGAGAACATCACTCAATCAGTCACCAGGTGATCAAAGTCGTGGTTTTTCAACTGCTGACTCCTTCTGGTTTGGTACTCGTGCATGTGCAGTGCTTGCGATCAGTCTACGTTGCCAATCGATTGGAGGTATTTCACTGCAAGGCTCGAGATCCTCACGTTGAAGCTTGGAGAGTAGGGTGCCACCTCAGTCGTCCTCCTCGTCACCCAACTGAAGTTCTAAATCACATGGTCTTTGAGCGTAGAGTTTGTTACAATACATATGTTCATTTTCTTTTTTTAAATTTTTTTGTGATTCTTTATATACTGTTATAATTTATAAGTAACAAATTATTTTTGTGATACTTACACTTTCTAATAAAGCAACTGGCATATAAAATAAGAAAATACCTGTGCTTTCTTTCTTTTTCTAAAATTTCTACTACCGGTATTAAAACCGATATCCCGGTGTTAACATATAAAAAACACCGAATACCGGTATTATATTTTTGGTCCCATATTGCAATCCCTACTCACAACATAGACCTAAACACTGCAGACCAGTGACGCACACAAGGGGGGTAATGGGGTTCCGGACCCCCCCAAAGCCCTTAATTTTCCGATTGATTATAATTCTAAGTATATAGTACGTAAAATTTAATTAAGTATTTGTTATTAATGATTATTTTTACTAATTAATGCTAATTATTTATTCAATAATTAGTTTTTTACTGTATTTTGTTCCCGAAAATCGACAAAATCAAAAGGAGTATGATATAAGAATGGTGAACTTTCGACCCGGACTCCCCCCCCTTTTGAAAAATTCCTGTGTGCGCCACTGCTACAGACCATCCTCTTCTTTATTCGCCAAAATTCATCGACACAGCAAGGGCCACTTTAAACGCCTTCGGCGCTATTTGATTTCATTGCATGAACAAACCTAGCACTACATGGAGAAAAAAACAATAAAAACTATGACTTTGCAATACAGCCCGCCAAGAGAAATGCTGACAAATTGGACAAACTAATAATTTTCGACAAAGGTCTAATTTAAAAGTGTAAAAAGAATTTATTCTTTCATGAAATTTAGCAGATGCATTGCAAAAAAAAAGAATTATGAAAATATTATTTATTACATGAATAAATTAAAAAAATTTCGAATATAGTTACTCATTACTTGTACTGCTAAATTAAATTTCAAATAAAATTAAATTTTATATTCTATTCTAAAGTTTAATACGTAATATAGAATGGAAAAATTTTATAGTTAGTTATACAGTTTGCGCTATTTTACGAATTAATGACAAATGAAAATGCATTTAGAAAATAATTCTCTTTCTTTTTTCATTAGCAAATAACAATTCTCTTAATAGTAACAGTCTTTAACTTAGAATAGAAGAAAAAGATTCTTTGGTTTTTTGGAGGAAAAGAATATCGAATTTGATGTAATTTACAAACATGGGAATAAGTGCAAAGAGTATATTCTGCATTATTTAGATTCGAGAAACAAATACATGGTTGCGGCATTTGCTGCTGTCCTCTCTAACCCCTCCCGCATTTATTCATGGGAAGAGCAAAATCAATGTTTATAAAGTAATTGAAATCATTATTCGTGCAGCAAAATATTTCTTTCTGTTACTGTTCTCTTGTCCACGGATTTTGCAAAGGAGTATAAAAAAAACACGCCGAAAACTTCATCGAGCGTAGCAACAACTGCGCCTGCCAATTCCGGAGCGTAATGGTTATGGAGTAGTGATCTCCAATTTCCAGTCCACGGACCGGTACTGATATGTCAATGGAGTAATACCGAGCCGCACGAGGTACATTAAAATATTTCCGTTTTATTTACTGTAGTGTATTTTTCTGGGGGTCAGCCACTTTTTGGCGAAATCTTATTTTATTCTAATGGGTTTTAATATAATTAAATTAAAATAAATAAATCAAAATAACTTGAAATGCAAGCAATCAACGCTCCTCTTCCCCTCAGCGGGTGGCGGTAAAATTTCATATGTTGACCGGTTAGTGAAAATAAAATGGTTGGGGAGCACTGCTATAGAGGATCTACTGAAATGGATCCATGAATGGTAATAGACCGAATTTCAATGTTCTAGGGGTGAATTCTGGACACTCTTAGATTCCTGGAATTTTTTAAATTTCATATAAGATATTGTTCCATTAGAAAGGCTTTTTATTTTCTTGAAGTCATGAGTTCTTAATCCATTCATGGAAAAAAATTGGGCACCATTCCATCGGAAAAGGTTGGAATTCTGCCAGTGGTTCGTAGAATGTATTTTAATTTCCTTCTACCATCCACAGGAAAACCAGTTTATGCTATTCCTTATCCACCACCTGGGGTGGCGCCACTTCAGAGCTTACAGGATGTCCCGAGAAATATCTACTTCGTAAAATAAGAAAAAAAAATTGTGCATTTAGCCAAATTTTCTTATTTTTTTTTTCATTTTACTCTTCAGTTGCATACAAGTTTTCACTCAAAAAGGATATATAGGGCACTATCTACACATCTTCATGTACAGTGTTAATTATTACTAAAAAGGACTTTAAAAAATTCTGCACTCATTTACAGTAGGACCACGATTTAGCGTATTCATCGTAACCGAAATTTTTTTTTTTCATTAAATTTTGATTATACACTCATGTCCATAAATTAAGGATAATGAAGTTCAGGCAAACAAAGAGACAGAAGCAAAACAAATTCGACTTATTTGTAAAGTCTATTTATTAAACAAAAGATAAAGAGCAAAAATGATGCTATATGTTTGACATAATTAATAAAAATTGCGAATTTTACTCCTTGAAGAAAATTTCAAAAAAGAACCTATTTACAAAAAACAGTATAACATGGTTAATATGATAGTTAATACGGAGTATGTCTTCCAGACGATGCAATACAGGCCTTACAACGCCTAGGCATGCTGAGTATCAAATTATCAATCTGATCTTGGGCAATATTACACCACTCATCAAGCAATGCCCTCCGAAGTTCCGGTAGACAAGTGGGAGGGGGATTGATGGGCTGCAATTCGTCGGCCAAGCATATCCCACACATGCTCTATTGGATTCAAGTCCGGTGAGTATTCTGGCCAATCCATACGGGTGATATCCTCCGATTGAAGGCATTCGTCTACAATGTTTGCATGGTGAGGACGGGCGTTGCCATTCATAAACAGAAATTCAGCACCCATGGCGACCCGAAACAAACGTACATGTTGTTCCAGAATTACATCCCGATAGATGTGGCCTGTCATCGTTACACTCTGAACATGCAGGTCAGTTCTGGAACCAAGAATAATTCCTCCCCAAACGAGCCATCCTGCACCACCGTAACGGTGGCAATTAATGGAGTTCTCTTGGTGGTAACGGGTACCTGGCGCTCGCCATATTAAAGTCCGGCGAGAATCAGACTGCAAACTAAACCTGGACTCGTCGGAAAACATCACACAAGACCACTATTGTGCTGTCCACAATCCATGCTCTCTACTTCAGGTTAATCGCAGGCGACAGTGAGTTGCGGTAAGTGGAACACATCTGACAGGCCTACGAGCATATAGACCAATGTGCCCTAAGCATCTGTACACGGTTTGCCTTGAATCTGTCGTACCGGTAGCTAAAGAGAACTGACGAGACAGGTCTGATGCTGTGCTCCGTCTGCTTCTTTTGGCAGTAACTTCCAAATACCGGTCCTCATTCAGCGTTGTAACTCGTGTACGACCTGTGCTGTATCATCTACTCACATTACCATCATTTTGGAATCGTTGCCAAAGCCTGGCGATGACACTCTGGGCGATTCCAAGTTCCTCGCATATTTCCAGCTGATACGTCCACATTCCAGCCGTTCAATAACTCTACCACGTAAAAAATCAACCAAATGCTTCCTTTGTGTCATAACTATGCGGTTTTTTCACTGGAAAGCTTTTAAAGCGCTTGTGAACAATTTTACTTCTGCGGTAACCTGCGGGAATTTGTTCGGGTACTGGGTTCGAAGAACCCTTAATCCCGTATCTGACAAAAAGTCTGTTTTCTGCATGGCAAAAAGTTTTGTTTTCATGATATGGAGTGCATCTTTGCGATTGGACGAGAGGCAGGCCAGGAGGCAGGATTTCGAGGCATGGATCTTGACATCTCGAAGTATTTTGCTGTTGGAATCTGATCTGGAGGAAAAAAGTTTGGAACTCTTCACGATTTTACGTGTCATCCTTGCGCAGGGGCCATGCTAATCTTCTCTGTATCTTTCCAATTTTAGTATATGTACAGCCGAAATAAGTACAACAATTTTACTTCTTTGCCATGATTCCTTATATACTCCTCTCTTGCACTTTCGTCATTGTGACGTACTTTTCGCGCCATCTGGCGGTTTCCTGTAATTTGCATATTCTTCAAGATGTGTGAGATAATTCTACAGGTGAAATTTTTATTTTAGAGTACAATTTCTGTGTGATTCTGAATTTACCTTAATTTATGGACATGAGTGAGCGTTATATTGAGTTCTAAGCACAAAACGAAAGTAAAAACGTAAGTAATAACTTTTTCTTCCATTGGAAAAAAAATGGGTACTGTTTTTCTTGATACTTAAGTTCAGTAATCGCAGCCAAATTGGCACGTTTTACACTACAGTTTCACTTTTTTTTTTATATAAAACCATATTAACATATACAACTCAAAATTAGACCTTTATTTATTTATTAAAAGGAGCTCTTTGGTTTGAATTAATATTATAATTCCTACTATGCGTAAGGTTACTTTTATATATTTATTTGTTTATTTTATTTCTTTTTCAATTTTAAATATTGAAGAATTTTCTGTTATGTGTGTTGTTGTTTTTGTTGTTGTTCAAAACTCTTTATGGTAAATTTATCAAAATTGGGGTTTACTTTTTCTGTTTTAGATAAGCTTTTAACCTAAATATTAATATTATAACTAGCTGCATAACCTAGCATTGCACTTTCTCTACTTTTTTATAAGTAAGAGCTTGAGAAAATATACTTTTTCGAAATTTCTTTGCGTTGCTCTGGCTATTACAATTTTAAGAAATAGTGCATGTTTTCAGAATCAAAAAATGCTGACATTAATATGGGTATTTACAGTGGCGTAACGGAAAATAATTGGGCCCCCCGCAAGGTCAGATCTTGGGCCCCAAGCCGGATATATATATATATATATATATATATATATATATATATATATATATATACGAAAAATTGCAAACCATAACATAATATACTTTTACACATCACGTAAAAATATTTAAATATTAAACTTCTAACTGAATATAAAATCTACCTGTGTCTGAGTAAACGTTTAATAACGTTTAACATTAGAGAGTATTTATAGTATTTAAAAAATGGAAAATCTAACAGTCGACTGATAACCTAGTAACTTAAACAAAAACGATATACTAAGAAAAACACAAACACTGTAAAATAATATTTTTGATTTCAGATCTTTATGATATAAAAAGGTATCACTTATTAAATTCTTCGTTTATAAATCCCGGGAGGAGTTCGATAAAATTCTAGCATAAATTGTCAAAAAGTCAAAGATACAACTCTTGTTACTAATAAGAAAGCATGGACACACAAAAAAAGAATGCGCTCGCAATGCCACTCAGGTTGAACTACAGAAGTAACTAGTTCGTTGAGTTGTTTGCGACACACACTACTAGTTAATATACAACACTACACTCAAGAAATAAATAACAAAAAAAGCGACTGACGCCTCACATTTTTCTTAGCAAAGTCGGTTATTAATTCATCCAAATCAATACTTATCAAAAACAAATAGGAGAGCCTCTCTTCTGACATCGTATAACGTAGATAATTTTTTATTAATTTTAATTTATAGAAAATGACCTTTCCGCCATTGCAGAAGTAACTGGGAGAGTCAAAAACAATAAAACTGTAATACATACATCTGGTAAACTTGGCGCAGCAAACTTGTTTTGAATGCTCAAAAAATTACCGAAATCTTTTAGCGAATTTAGCTTAGCCTTCACTAAAAACTGCTTTTAGAGACATAATTTGATTTGGAAATTCACTAGATAGGTCGAGGCTATATACTTTTTGAAGATTACTGGCTTCATTATATAAGAGATCATTTGTAGCGCTTACAATATTTTTGGGAGAAAGAAAATTGAATGATTTGTAAATGCCATTCATACTCTCAAAACGATTTTTTAATTGAGTAGTAGTAACATCAACATTGGCCTTAAAAACATCCTCCGCAAACAATCGTTCTCTGTCTTGCAGTTTTTCATCAGCATTGAAATCATCGAAAAACTGTCTGACTTTTCTATGTCTCTTTCTTACAAACTCCGAGATGATATCCCATTTTTTTAGCCAAACCAATAGCTTCTTCCTTTATATTAGCAAAATTGTGACGAAGATTCTCGATAGACGTTAAGCTAGAATTTAACATGGTCTTAGCGTTTTCAGAATCTATTTTTGGTGATTGTAATGCTTTTGAAGTTAAATTTATGCTTTGTAAAATTTGACATTGGAAAATTAGCAGAACAACAAATTAAAACTTTGCCATGTGTTTTTTAATCGCTAAAGCTTCCTGTTTTTCGTCTTGCTTAGAAATGATTAGTAAAATATTTGAAAGTACTTTTAAAATCAAAATGTAATAGTAGCGAATTGATATTACAGAGTCAAATCGAGATGACCACCTTGTCGTGCATAATGATTTAATAGTCTGCTGAATGTTCTCGTTATTCTGCACAATTTTCAGATCACTCCACCTTTTAATGCTGAGCCCAAAAAATGTGTAAACTTTTTGACAAAAGTCATAAAATTCTCTTACATGAGGTACGTTATTACATGCATCGTAATAACGTGAACGATACGTTGAACAGAGAACGTAACTTGCTCTTGGTTGCTTGTTCTTAATTAATTTCTGTAATCCCCCATACGCGCTCCTCTCATGTTGGCTTCCCCATCATATCCTTGTCCTCAACACTTCGCCAAATTAATGTACAGTGTATTTAGAAAATTTAACACATCACTTTCCAAACTTTTTGCAGTCTTATTTGCCGACTCAATAAAGCCTAAGAACGTTTCGTTTTAATTTGATATTATCTGGCTCATTATTATTATTAACATTAGTTGTTATATACCTTATTAAAATACTTAATTGGTCTTTTTTTTTAAATATCCTGTGCCGTGTCCAGAATAATAGAGAAAAAATAACATTTCCTTATATTTTTAATATATTTTCTTTTATTCTAGAACCTATAATAGCAATAAGTTCATTTTGAATTTTTCGGCTAAGATATTTTTGAATTCTTTTTTCTAACAAATGAACTTTGAGAAGAGGGTCATATTTAGACATAAGGTCTATTATATACAAAAAAATTTCCCCTTTGCGTCGAATCTCGAGTTTCTCGATGTCCCCGAAAAGGAATATTGCACATCGCTAGAGTCATTGTAACGTCTGTGATTCTTCGTAAGATTTGACTAACCTTATTAACTTCTTTGAAATTTCATTTCAATAATGAATCCACCGTTTTATTTTGTTTCCAGATGTCATATGTGCGACATGCTTGGGTATGAATTATAGAATTTTCATGCTCTTTAATTTTTTTTTTATATTCCTTGCCAGTCATTCACACCTTTACACCAGGCTTCTTTAAAATACATATTTGTTCTATCAGCGAAAAGCCAACTAATCTGACAGTAAGCAACATGAATTCGTGTTGAATAGCACAGCCATTTCCTTTCGATCTTTTGTTTTTTCTTGGATATGAAACTATTATATGATGATGAAAAGCTCCTTCCTTTGGCACCTTTTTGGAAATTACCTTCTGGTTGGTATGGGCCCAATTTTAAAATTTGTTACCTTAAATCTGCATCTATGGGCGTACCTACAAAATGAGTAAAATCATTTCTAATCAATTTTGTTTCTTCGTTTTCATTTTCCGTCTCCTTTTCTTTAGATAGAGTATCCTTATTAGTTGAAGTGTCCGAAGCTGTGTTTGTTTCTTGTGGATTAATTTTCACTTCTAGGATTTGTTCATCAAGTTCCCTGGCATTACTACTACTAGCACTTGCACAAGATGATGCACTTGCGGATATTAAAAAGTTATCCAATTTTGCATATTTGCTATTAATACACTGCTGAACAATTGCTAAGGACGGATCACAAATTGCTATGTAGCATAACATTAAGCGAGACATGAGGCCTAGTAGGATAAAATATAGTTGCCACACTGTTCAGACATTAGAATAAAGAATATTTATTGTTCTGGAAAGTACAAAAGCTGTGAAACATCTGAAAGAAAATAAAATGTTCATTTGATCTGCGTTCGGAGAAATGGAACAATGCATCTAAAAGTCAGCAGGCATCTTACAGAAAGGTATCAGTACGGGATATGTCCACCGTGGAGTGTGATGCAACATTCCACACGACGTACCATACTTTGCACAACATTATCCAGCAGCTGTTGAGGCAATTTATCCCATTCCTCTGTGAGTGCACGGATGAGGGTGTTCTTGTTTGTCGGAGGATAGTTTCGACCAGCAACTTGCCTCCCCAAAGCATCCCACACATTTTCAATGGGGTTTAGATCTGGAGAACGCGCTGGCCATACGAGACGTTGAATACCCTCACTGTCTAGACAATCCTAAACAGCGAGTGTTCGATGACATGTTGCGTTGTCGTCCATAAAAACAAATTTATCACCGACAGCACCACGGAAAAGACGAACATGAGGAAGTAGAACTTCATCAATGTATCGTTAGCCCGTCATAGTCCCATTCGCAACCACATGTAGGCGCGTGCGGCCATTGATCATGATGCCGGCCCACACCATGATACTGCATGTCGGATATCGGTCCTTTTCCTGGATATTTTCTGGACGATAAGCAGTACCACTCTCGCGCCAGATCAGTTGGCGTCTACAATCCGATGACAGACTGAACCTACTCTCATCTGAGAATAGTACGCATGCCCAGTCCTGTTCAGTCCAATTGTGATGCTCACGACACCATTGCAAACGGGCAGTACGGTGCTGTCTGGTCAATGGGACACACTCAACAGGTCTGCGCGCGTATAGTAATCCTCCCCTCAAACGTCTAGCAACAGTTTTTCGGGAGATCTGCTTTCCTGAGGCAGCAAGAAACTGATTTGCCACATGCTGAGCTGTGGTTCACCTGTTCCTTTTTGCTGATAGGACGATATATCTGTCTTCTGCAGGCGTCGTACTTCTAACACGACCTCCCCCGTGCCGTCTACTACTCATTCCAATAGTTTTAAATGACTTCCACAGCCGTGAAACAACGCTGTGAGCAATGTCGAACACCCTGGCAACGTCTGCTATTTTTCGCCCTTCTTCGATCTTTCCAATAATTCGGCCACGCATAAAATCATCTATGTGATGTCGGGTAGACATGACAAAAATTTTAAGTTCGTCTATTAAATCTTTCCTGTAAAACTTTGACTTGAAACAACAACTGTCCACACGCGTCAAAACCTTTAAAGCTCTTATGAACACTATCACGTGATGAACAGACGTGGAAAAAAAATTTGCATACTCATACTTCTTCTTACTAATATCCCGCACTTATTCTAATTTTCCACATTTTGCTTCCTTTCATTTTGTGGTTGCTATGGATGATAGTGTTAACCGTCCTTAGCAATTGTCCAGCAGTGTATTGTACTCTTTTTCCTTTCGAGATGTTCCTTTTTGAGAACCACTCAGTTTCTTTTAACTCCACTCATTTTAAGGCCGCGTTTCTTCTTTTCTTACTAACAAAATAACAATATAAGAACAAGAATAATTAATTCCGTTTACAAAAAACAGTTTTAATATTACAAGAGAGAAGTGAGATCAAAATGTTTTAACAGCGAAGGAACACTCCCTATATTGAAGTGCATTGAGTATAAAAATGTAAATGTTCTAAAAACAATTTTGTGAAACATTTCTCATTATGCTTTATTTGATTGAATACTCATAAATCTACGGAAATTTCTGTGGGCATATATGGGTTTCTAAATCATAAATCGAGACCATATAATCATTTAAAATGTTCTCTATACGTTTTCAAGTATCGCAATACTATTTTTCATGAAAAAAGCATAACTGATGTACGTTATTTACGAGTTCGCTAAATGAAAATGAAATACATGTGTGTGGGGGGGAGCTAAAGACGCCAGTAAGTTACTTTGCTACTTCAGTAAAAAATAACATGTCTTGTTTTTTCTCCTTACCGCTAACATGAAGTATACTTAAAAAACAGTGGTGATTTTTTTTTTATCTTTATAGCATTTTATCCAATTTTCCGTCTGTCTTTTTTTTTATCTGTTAGTAATTTAGGTTTGAAAAGAAAAACCACTAAAGAAAAGTATCTCTTTCGTCGCGGGGATTAAAGCAAATTAAAACGCTTTTTTGATTTGGTTATTGGATCTCTAAGATATCTAATAAGCGATCAAAGTTTTGATTTTGAATGATGTTAGATCGTCAATTTGAAAATCGCTTAAAAATTGGATTAAAAAAAATATAAAGCTAATTTTGTGAAATTCTACGTTAATGGCGTCAGTCTAGCTGTCCCCCCCCCTTCCCCGCAGCGCGGAGGTTGCGGGAGTGTACGTTACGCCACTGGGTATTTATAAAATAAACGAAAGACATGACAAATGAAATTGATAAAAGAGTCTATTTTATTATTTTTTTAACATTTTAAACTACCTTATTTTTTAAAAAAATCAAAGGTAATTAGTTTTATTATATTTTTCAAAAATAATGTATGATTAATTATGTGTTTTTAATTATTTAAATTATGTGTGTAAAATGTTTTTCATATTCAAGAAATATTTTATAAGAGTTATGCAAATGAAACAAGTGATATATATATAAAAAAAAATGTGTGTGTGTGTATTAGCGTACACACGTAAGAAGTGAAACTTGTGTATGACATCATTTTTCTCGAAAAAAGATCTACTATTTACAACTTTTCAGAAATTGGTTAAATAAAGCTAAATTAGATATAGTTTTAGCAAACGGCTTTTATTATCATATAGACATGGATACAAATAATACAATTATTTCACCTTATGGCTACTAAGATTATTATAGCATTTCATTAATTGTAATAGAATTATTACTATCATTGTTATCGTTATTATATATTTTTGTAATTAATGGCTTATGGTAACTGAAATATGAAATATATGTCTTACATTCCACGGAATTTAGTGATAGATAAATTCATAGATTTTTCATAGATAAATTCAATTTATCTTTTAAAATTTCAACTAGCTTCAAAGATATATCTGATGCAAAATTGACATTAAAATCTCCACTTAAAATCATCGGTATTTCATCATTATTGTTACGGAGTAAAGAGTCACCTCCTCTTGTGTACGGCAACAATGAATGGTGAAGAAAATTAAAATAATATCATCCAACTTCTGATTATTAGATATGTATAATGCAACAATCAAAATTTTCATCCCATTTTCCATTTGGCATTGAGCCATACATAAATCACCAACTGCTTATGATAGTGACCCATGAAAGTCAGGAGAAAAAACAGAAAAATCTATAGATGAAGTTACAATGTTAACAACATCATTAGAATTATGATATATTCCTACACCTCCTGCTCTCGTGTTCGGCCGTTTAAATTTTGCGATGCATTTGAAGTTAGTGATGTTTATTTCACTTTCATTGTTCAGCCCTGTTTCAGATAGAACTAAAACGTTTGAATTTTTCACAATTGAATCATCCAGGTCATCTATAGGAGCTCTAAGGCTTTGACAATTGAAAGTAAAAAGTGACAAACCTCTTCTGTTGTTCATGAACTCAATCAAATGCTCATTTATAGTTGCTAATTTATTCTGCTTGTAAATCGATGGTGGACGTTGATGTTCTTAGACCATGACAAAATGTTTTATCATTATTTGGAGTTGTTATATACAATCCTTCAATACTCGTTACACGGGATAAAGCAACATATAACAACGATTGTCTGTGATGTTTCTCATATTCATAAACAATTTCCGGGAATGTGCTGCCTTGTGATTTATGAATGGTAATAGCACAAGCGCAAACCAACGGTATATGAGAACGCTTAACTATAGTTTTGTTATTATTGAGTGGAATTGTAGATCTTTGTACACACACACAATATTGGTAAAGCCATTCGACTGATATTATTTTCTGCTGCGTGACCTGCTACTTTACGTCTCAATTTTTCACCAATTTGAGGTAATTCTGGAAACTCAAGCCATGCTATTTTAACTACTCCATTGTTATCGGTTTCTGCACGAACTAACTTTCCAACAGCACCATTTGCTAATCCGTCAGATACATCAATGTTTGTAATAATCATGTAATAAATATTTACTACAAATGTTGTTTGGTAAGGCAATCCATTTGTATCAATTAAGGACATTTTATATAGTTTTTGGTGCACAAAAGTTAATATATTTTTAATTAAACACAATATCTTTATTAATTATAACCTATGTATTATTCTGATGTATAAACTACATTATTGTAAAGTTTCATTAAAATCCATTCAGTTGCTTAAATAGTATAGAACGCCATAGTATAGAACGGCAAAAAAAAAACCCTTGGTTCTTCAAAGTGTAATGGGAAAAAAATATTGAAAATTAAACAATTAAAAAGTACTGACATTTCAGTCGAACTGCCTTTTGACAATTTAATATGCAGAGTATTTCATTTTGTTATATAAGCAGATGTACAAATTCGAAAATGAAGCCAAAAACTCATTCGAATGAAACACGTTGCTGTTTATTTATTCTATTGTCATGTGATTATGACGTCAAGTGTATCAAGTCCATTCTATTTCGTTTCTGAGAAAGTCGCCACTAATGCGCATGCGCGAAAAATCCTCTTTTGAACTACTTAAATGCGTTAAAAAATAGGGAATTTTCGCACATGTAAAATCGCGTTTTTTTATTAAAGCTTTTATTTTTTAAAGGCTTAATTCTTAAGTTAATGCTTTTAAACTGCACACATCAATTACAAACAAGAGTAATTTTTAAACAAAAAATATAACACAAATACTGTTTTATTAGATTATTGTTAAAAAGTTTGAAAAACGAAAAACACAAAATGTTTTTGAAAATTTATAATTTTTAATGAATTTTTTCAATCTTTGTATAGGATAAGGATAATAAATTTTTACACTCGAACAAAGAGTTTCGTGAGATTATTTTAGGAAACATTCACGTTATTAAATATTTAATTAAAATTTTGAGTACTGTTTGAAAAATCGTGAAAAAAATTTAAAACATTTTATTTTTTAAATTACTGATTATAAAAGAAAAAGGCATGAATTTTTTTAGTGTAGAATATCAATTCATTAACACGAAAAACACTTCTTGCGCAACAATTTAGAAATCATTGTTAAACAAATGTATCAATTTTGACACCTTTTTAAAAAAATCATAAAAAATAGAAAATAGCATTATTTTGTAAAAAATATTATACAGAATCATGGCGAAATGAATGGTCTTGCCGATTCTGCAATTATATTTTGTCTGAAATGAAAGGGAAGGATAGGATGCGATTTTTAAAAATGGAGAAAACGTACTACTTCGTACGGATCGACTGTAAGAGTATCAAGGTAAATATGGCGCGTCACAGAAAAACGTGACGCGTAACAGAAAAAAGTGACGGAAAATTTTTCCCATACGCCGATAAAGAAGTTTCACTTCAAAAATTTAATCAATTCCTTCTTAGATCAACAAAGAAAATTGTATTAGTAAGTTGAACTTCTCACAGGAGACAGGATCGATTACTTGATTCTCCGCTCCCTATCTTGAAACTACGATATTGCTGATGTTGTTAGTTTGGCTTGTTGAAGGAGGAGTGGTTTCATTCAGTCACCCATTTTCGGTTTTGAGAGATCAATTTCTAAATCCCCGTCATCTATTGGAAATTCTTCAATCTGAGAACCCGGAATAGCTAATGACTTTTTATCGAAATTCAATATAATTTTTGATCCCCTTATAAAACAGACCCCCAAAATACAAGGAAAATTCTAAATCCGCCAATATGTGAAAATTCCAATATTTTATAAATTCCCTTATTCTGATTTGTAATTCTATCGTTCCTATATTTTTACAACGGGCACCCTGTGCCGTCACTACCTCTGCCTGGGAATTCTTAACTGGTTTGTAAAAAAAAATTATATGCCTCTTCAGAAATAAATGATTTTCTGTCCCAGTATCCAATAAAGCTTTTGTAAACGTTCCATTCAATAAAATAGGTACATATGGAAGTGCTACAGGAGACATGCACAGAGCAGAAAGCATGAGAGGATTCCCTTCCCCCTACGATCGATCACCCCTTCATATAGATCACTTAAAAGTTTCAATTTCCATTGTTACCTCTAGTCCCACCATTCTCGAATCCCGGTTAAAATTGTCACTCGGACCCCTATTTCTGAACTAATACAGTCCACCACGACTCTCGAACGCACGATCACCTTTCTGTCAATCCAGTTCCTGCTCTTCAACCCTTGATCATTCCTGTTATTACGGTTTCTGTTCTCGAACCCTTGGTTAACATGGTTCCCCTGGGGTCTATTTCCGTATGTACTTCTATAATTATTTCTCCTATCATTTTTCCAATCCAAAACTTCTGCATCCCTCCAATTTCTGTTCCTACGATCGTCGGGGGATCTCCGACGTGCATCCCAATCTCATATTTTTCTATTACTACTCTCGCACCTAGGGTGTCTCTCCTCAAATACTTATCTATATATTTCGTGATCATTTTTAAGTACAATGCTCTAGAAGCTGGATTTCCAATTTCCAGCTACTCCATAATCTGTGGTTCGAGTCTAGCAATAATATACTGGATCAACCCCGCTTCTGATATATTTAGTCCCCATCGCTTATGTATTTTCAACAAGCCAAAAATAAAATAAGAGTGCGCATGACCTCTATTTTGATACGACGAATAGAACCTCACTCCCAACTCCGTCTTATTCCGTACTACAGGAAAATTTTCTAGTAACGCCTCCTCTAATTGCGTGAAGTCTGTAGCTGTCCCCTGCGCTAAAGAATATCCAAATATTTCAAACCAATCCAAAGCACGTCTTCTGAGATGACTTTTTAGATATGCACAAGCCAAATTGCTAGGTATAAAATTTCACATTGCTCTCAATGCATTCCAAAAAACTCATTGACATTTTACGATCAGGAAGAAAAATTCAGACAAAACCCTAAAACCAGATTCCATTCCTATCTCGGGGTTAGGGAAATTAAGATGCCCTTGGGACAGTCCCATTTGGCGCCAATGTTATAATCTTATTCCTGAAGTGGCTTCCTCATCTTCTTGTCTACTTAAAACTGTGGTAGGTAACGATGAATGACCAAGACTATCCATGATAAATCTAATGTATTATTATCAAAGATAACATTCCTGAATCAATAATCTATAAAAGGGAACCCTAGGAGAGAAAAAGAAAGCAATTGAGCCCTTGATTTTGAAAGTGGTATAAGTCAAAAATTTTAAAAATCTACTTTATCAGCTATTTGATATCAAATTCTAATAAAATAACATAATTTGAAGAGATAAATATATATATATATATATATATATATATATATATATATATATATATATATATATATATATATATATATATATATATATATTATATATATATATTTATTTAGATAGATTTTAGATTCAGTAGATGTTTAAAATTTTTGACTTATACCACTTTCAAAATCAAGGGCTCAATTAGTAAACGTGAATAAGCACACGAAATCCGAATAGATTAACTTTAATCAATCATATCCTATTAATTCAAGATTCACTAATTTAGTAGCTAGAATCCGTCGTTTAGTTTCGATACGCAATTCTAATTCTTGCATAGTAACACTGTGTTCAGCTGCTCCACTCCTTCTCACCTACGATTATTAAACTCTAAATTTATATACACTAACTAATTTGCATCTCATGGTTTCTTCTAGAGAGAAATGGCTGGGAAATAAACGCGAATGCTAGCTTAAAGATTCCCCAAAGGGATTCGTTGCAGAAAGTCGCGTAAAGTCCCGTCACAAAGCTTCACAGGAGACTGGATCGATGACTCGATCTTCCGCTCCCTATCTTGAAACTACGATATTGCTAGTGTTGTTAGCTTGCCTGGCTAGAGGAGGAGTGGCTTCATTAAGACATGGACTAGTGAGGTAACTAGTTTCGGCTATTGGGATTAAGCATTGCTATTGGTTGTAAAGTCAGCTTATGGCCCTTCTAAGAGAAAAAATTTAACTATTGAGACGAAAAAACGATTGAGATAAAAAAAATTCTAAAACGGAGAAATTAAAATTAGAAAGAGAAAAATTTTAAAAAATAAAGAATTAGTTATCTGGGAGTGATTCTACAAAAGTAGAAATGCTTTTTGCCTGTCATCTTTGGATGCTTTAAGAGCTGGGAGTAGTTACAGCAACTTTGGCATTTTTCAAACAAGATCTGAAAAAAATTTAAAAAGTTCAATTTAACGATATATTTCTGAAATATTTGCATCAGAGGTAAATGAATCATTTGATTGATTTTGTTCTGTTTTAATATAATTTCCATTTGTGAGTTTGAGGATTTGATATTTTTATCTCTGCTAACAATATTAGTGAAAGAAATTCCTTCAATAAGATTGTTGCTAAAGAAATTATTTTTATTTAAATTTATGGGGGTCCCTTTCTTTGGTTTTAGAAATTTGGGAAACAACGGAATGAGCGGAGTATAGATGTTTAATATCTTCACCTTCTGAAAAGGAAAAAATGTAATTTCATTTATAATATATTTTAATTATGTTCCAATAATTAACATACTAACAAAAACTTATACTATTTTGCTATGCTGCCGATCTGAACATATACAGGGTGTAATTAAACTTTGTGGCAAAACTTAAAGGGGTGATAGTACACATCAAGCAACAAATAGTAAATAAGAATCTTAGGGTCCCAAACGTCTTCTGAAGGAGATTGGTGCCATTAAAGTTTAGAGTCCGAAATTTCAAATGATGATAAAAAAAACGGGAAAATGGGTCGATTCGTTAGCGCCTTTCGCTAAAATTATTCTTTTTGTCAGTATTTTCTTGAAAAATAAATGTTAAAGAGAAATCTAAAAAAATGTCGATGGAGGGCGGTTTAGACTTTGGAGTAACGAACAACTATTTTTTACTGTTGTCTTTTGTATCACATTAAATGCTTTCAAAAGCTTAGACATAAACTTAATTTTGTGCTCAAAATCAGAATTTTGGTGGGTGCTAAAGTAGCGCAAAAGGAACTGTGTTCTGGAGGTAAAATTTGAAACTCCCTTCCCTCTGAACAGAGTTCAGTTATTCCCGATCTTGGTGTCGTAGACCAGGCAGCAACTCCAATACGTAAAATAAATGAGAGAGGGGGGATGACAAAATAAAAAAAAATATCATTCTTAATAGACATGAGCAATTTCTCCGCTCAAAATAAAAAGAAACAATTGGATGTAGCATGTAGTGCGCATGAATGAAGGTTGAATGAATGATGACATGTAGAAAAGGGTACACGCATGATTTTCTTACGGAATCACAAAAACTGCTCGAAAGAACGTCCACCAGCAAAGATGCAGGTCTCCACTGTAGTTCAAAAATGTCCTGCTACTTTCACTAAACTGCTCTTCAGATATAAATTCGGTCAAATTTTTATTTTTTTCCACATCTGAACTCATTTTTAATTATGTATGTATTTTCAAAAAGAACTTGAAATACGGAAAACAGTAATTTTTTTAAGTAAAAAATTATAAGCAGGAGCATATATTGTTAATGCATGTTTATTTAATGCGAGATTTGTTTTTGCTAATACATTAATTACAATTTTTTGTAATTTCGTTTTCGATGCTTAATATAGCAAGTACATTTAAGCATTCTGCACACTTACTTGACCACAAATAATTTTTTTTTAATTTAATTTGCCTAAAAAACGCTCAGCACTGTAAAGAAATGTCTTAACTCAGCTGATATGTTTAGAAATCTATTTATATAAAGAAAAGCGACTCACTCGCTCACTCACTGACTGACTAATCACTATATCTCCGGAACTATTAAACCTACAGACTTGAAATTTGGTTGGTAGGTTCCTTTCATAGAGTAGACGTCAGCTAAGAACGGATTTTGCAAAGTTCGAACCCCAAGGGACGTTACGGGGGTTTAAGGGGCGTTAAAGATAATTATTTCCATTACTAAACTATTAGATGTACAGTCGTGAAACTTGGTACACACATTTCTTTCATAAAGTACAGATTCCCTACATAACGATTTTTACGAAAATCGACCTCCAAGGGACGTTGAGGGCGTTTAAGGGGCGTTATACATAATTATTTCCATTTTTAACCTATTAGACCTACCGTCTTGAAATTTGGTAAGCGGATTCCTTTCATAGAGTACAGATCCCCTAAAGAATGGGTTTTGTGAAATTCGACTTCCAAGTGGCGTTGTAGAGAATTAAGTGGCGTTATAAGAAATTAACTCCTTTTTTAAACTATTAGACGTAAGATCTTGAAATTGAGTAAGAATATTCCATTCACTGAGTAGAGATATGTCATAAGATGGGCTTTGTGAAAATCGTTTCCTAAGTGGCGTTGCGGGGGCTTAAGGGGCGTTATAGATAATTATATACATTTTTAAACTATTAGACGTACAGTCTTGAAATTTGGTAAGTGGATTCCTTTCATAGATTACAGATCCGCTGCAAAATGGGTTTCGTCAAAATCGACTCCCAAGTAGCGTTGTAGAATATTAAGTGGCGTTATAGGAAATTAACTCCTTTTTTAAACTATTAGACGTAAAATCTCGAAATTTAGTAAGCTGATTCCATTCTTTAAGTAGAGATCCACTATAAGACGGATTTTGAGAAAATAGTTTCCTAAGTGGCGTTGCGGGGGCTTAAGGGGCGTTATAGATAATTATATACATTTTTAAACTATTAGACGTACATTCTTGAAATTTGGTAAGCGGATTCCTTTCATAGAGTAGAGATCCGCTATAAGTTGGGTTTTGTGAAAATCGTTTCCTAAGTGGCGTTGCGGGGCTTAAGGGGCGTTCTAGATAATTATATCCATTTTTAAACTATTCGACGTACAGTCTTGAAATTTGGTAAGCGGATTCCTTTCATAGAGTACAGATCGTCTACAAAATGGGTTTTGTGAAAATCGACCCCAAGTGGCGTTGTGGAGAATTAAGGGGCGTTATATGCAATTAACTCATTTTTAATCTATTTGACGTAAAATCTTGAAATTGAGAAAGCTGATTCCATTCATTAAGTAAAGATCTGCTATAAGATGGGTTTTGTGAAAATAGTTTCCTAAGTGGCGTTGCGGAGCTTAAGGGGCATTATAGATAATTATTTCCATTTTTAAACTATTAGACTTACAGTCTTAAAATTTGGTAAGCGAATTCTTTTCATGGTGTAGAGATCCGCTACAAAATAGTTTTGGGGGAAATTGATCCCTAAGGGTCACTGAGGGGGATCTGAGGGGGATTAAGGGACGTAATAGATAAATATTTCCGCTTTTCAACTAATAGAACCACCTGCTTGAAAAATAGAAGGTATGTACCGTTCATGGAATAAAGTTCCTTTTACAAAGATTTTTTCGAAAACGGACTCTCAAAGGAGTGAGGTTGTGAGGATTAAGGCGTGTTATAGAAAAATTGCTGTTTTTGAATTTAACTCATTTACTTCAAATTTGTTTAGCACTTTTCTTTGTAGTTGAATAGAGTTCCACTAAGAATGGATTTTACGGAAATCAACTCCAGGGGGAAGAGTTATTGGGGCGTATTGATAGACAATATTCCTGTTTTTGAACTGCTAAGACTTTAATAATAAAATTTGGTTTGCATGCTTCTTTTGTTGAATTGGAATCCGCTAAGAGTGCTCTCAACGAGGTATTGATGATAAAAATTCCGTTTTTGCTCTGATAGATTTAGACTTGAAATTTAGCACACATGTTTATTTTATGGAGTAGAGATCCACTGAAAGTTGCTTTGGTGGAAATCTACTTGATTATTAGGTAAGTGAGCGAAAAAAATCTTTCTCCTTCTATTTTAGATATAAATAGAAATAAGATATAATAATTTACGTTCTTTTTATATCTAGGGGCAAGAGTGTAACAGCTATAAATATATTTTTCAATACAATCGAATTCTTAATGCAAGATATCAATAATTAATATATACGTAAACAGTATACATATATACAATATCGTGAAATACCCGGTGAAGCGGGTGGGTAACGGCTAGTATATATATATATATATATATATATATATATATATATATATATATATGCATATACAATACTAATTATATATATATATGCATATACAATACTATATATATATATGCATATACAATACTAATTATATATGTATATATATATGCATATACAATACTAATTATATATATATATATATATATGGGAGACAACAAGGGGTCCAAGACGTTTGTCTTTCTTCTATTTTATTTAACATTAAACAAAAATTAATTAAAAAGGTAGCTATTTTAACAGATAAGTTTGACGATGATATGCAGAAGGTAACGCCTGCTCGCGCACCTCTGTGTTTGCCCTTTCTCCTCTCTTAAAAGTTCACCAGTCTCATAGTTTCAGTTTTTGTTTTACTTAGCTGCGCCTGCGCGCGAAGACTGCTTGGCTTTGGCTGCCACAATCGGCCATTCTGACTGTAGCGGTACGTCCCTTTTTTCCTTTTTCATCGAGACCAGAGGAGAATCTGAAACATACAAAAAAGACGGAACAGACAAGGACTATACGACAAATACATAGAGATTTAACATATCATAATTTTTCTGAACTAGACAGTTTCTCCATCATGTGAAGGCACCTCTTCGACATTCGGAAGGATCCACAGGAAAACATTGTGTTTCACAGGCATAAGAACGTCTTTTTTAACAAGTTGATCTTTGGTTGAACGCATCGATATTTTCCTCTGTAGAGTTCTGGACGTCTGTTCAAAACGATTTCTCTTTTTCCTCCGTTTCCACTGCCAGGGCTGGAAGATCCTTCGGAGCAACGCAAACCGTCTATATTTACTCTTCATAGGTGAAGGGTTATCAGAACAAGATAAATGTCTGGTTCTCTGACACACAGGAATATCATTTTTCAATTTAATACACCTTTTTAACTTAGTACTCTTAATGTTATTGCATTTATAATTCTTAACTAGAGAACTCAAATCATTTCTAGCATTAAAGTTTTTAACATATGGCAAATCATAACTAGAGTTTTTTATCACACTTGAAACAGGAACATTTCAAACATAAACAACACCTAAAGAGGATTCACTTTCATTCAATAAAACATCGCTCTTTGCGTGGCCTAGTTTCTTTATTTCAGCATATACACTGGGATGTATAATAATTTCTTCGGTCAAGGTCGGTGATATTGCCGTTCGAACACTTAGACCGGAAGAGTGTTGATTAAGAGAAAGATTTATGGGTTTAACTTCTACCATACGCTGTTCGCCAAAACATGAACTTAATGTTATGATTTCTTCGGAAGGTTGGTTCACTCTAATTAGTGAGGAATTTAAAACTGGGATCTGGCAACCTGAATCGATCAAGGCTGTTACGGGCTGATTTTCCACAAAAATGTTTACGCATTGAAGATTTGCGAATTCATCGCTATTTTGTTTTTCGCTCTCGACTTTCAAAGTATTCACGTTTATTCTATTATGGATGTGGGATTCTTTAGGCTTAAAACGCTTCTCACAGTCTCTTGCGTAATGAGATGAAACACCGCATATAAAGCAATTTTTATTTTCTCTTTCAAGATATTGGGGATAGTTCTCTTTAATCTTTGTTTTAAAGTTTTGTGATCTATTTTTAAAGGGGTCTTCGGTATATCCACAAGTAATAGGAATTTCTGTATGTGATCCGCTTCTAGATGAAATATAAATATCGCACTCTTTAGCTAAATCAATAGGCCTAAACCAATCTTCTGCTTCTCGAATGCCAATATGAGTTGCAGTTTCCTTATTTAAAGTTTCAAATAATTTATCAGAAATTATAAGATCACATAATTCAAAGGAATTAACTTTTCTTAACGAACAATAATATTGGAAGTTTGCCGTCAATCTTGCAGCAAATTGGATGTATGTCTCGCCTGATGATTTTACAGCATTTTTAAATGAGTTTAAACACTCGCGAGGGGTTAATTGGAATTCTCTGAGTACTATAGATTTTAGTTTTTCATAGTCATTTAATTCCTCTTCTTTAATATACAGTAAGACGTTATGAGCTCTTTCGCCCAGAAGATTTATTAAAATTTCAGATTTATATTCGTCATTTATTTTCTTGGTTAAAAATGCGCGTTATAATGATTGGAAGAACAGATTAAAATTTTCAGATCTGGTGGGGACAGGAAGAGATAAAGTTCTAATACTGTTTATCATATTTTCTATGTTAGTTTCGAACTGTTTATCTTCGACTTTAGCTGCAGGATTTAAACTTAATGCTTTATTTTTAGCCGTTTGAAGTTCGATTTCTTTTTCTAATTTTGCTAACTGAAGTTTTGCGAGCTCAATTTTCTGTTTTTCTAAAGTTACCTCTCTTTCGTTTCGCGATACTCTCTCATCTATACAGTTTTGAATTAAAGTTTTAACGAAATCTGGATCACTTTCAAATGTACTACTGTTCTCAATTTTTGTCTTTAGTTTAGGTCTGGTGTCCGTACTCTCCACAGTACCGTCTAGATCCTCAACAACTCTTATGAGATCCTCTTTAAGAGCGTTTTTATACATTTTAGAAAAAGATGGAAAGATCCTACCTTTTTTTTCTAGCTCCCTTGTTGCTCGCACGTCTGATGTATCCAATAATTGAAGAAAAAATTCGATTCCACTGATTTCACCTCTTCGCAGGTAATATAGTTGAAATTGTTCGAATTGACACCTCTTCGCAGGTGTTTATGTGAGTGGATCCAACCTCTACACAGGCGGATTTTCGTCGATGGGTTCCAACCTCTACACAGGCGGAACGAAGTTTCCGAAAAATGGCGGCGCGTCTCCTCCACGGACGGCTTTTGTTCACGTTCCAAACTTTGATCAAAATCGAAATTTTTTTTTCAATCCCGGCATCTACACAGGCGGAGTATTCATGCTGAGTTCAAACCTCTACACAGGTTGAACGAAGTTTCCGAAAAATGGCGGAGCGTCTCCTTCACGGACGCTTTTGTTCATTGTCCAGACTTTGGTTCAAAATCGAAATTTTATCGATCGCGGCCGTGCCCCCATAATTTGTGGGAGACAACAAGGGGTCCAAGACGTTTGTCTTTCTTCTATTTTATTTAACATTAAACAAAAATTAATTAAAAAGGTAGCTATTTTAACAGATAAGTTTGACGATGATATGCAGAAGGTAACGCCTGCTCGCGCACCTCTGTGTTTCTCCTTTCTCTTCTCTTAAAAGTTCACCAGTCTCATAGTTTCAGTTTTTGTTTCACTTAGCTGCGCTTGCGCGCGAAGACTGCTTGGCTTTGGCTGCCACATATATATATGTATATATGTATCCATATACAATACTAATTATATATATATATGTATATATATATGCATACACAAAACTAATTATATATATATATATATATGCATATACAATACTAATTATATATATATATATATGCATATACAATACTAATTATATATATACAATACTAATTATATATATATATATATATATATATATATATATATAATCCAATATAAGAATTTTTTTATACATAATCATATACATACACATATATATATAAATTTATACACACATATACATATACATATATACAAAAATATAAAAATAATCATATAGTTATAAACCTAAGATAACTAAGAGTAGGAAGTAGGCACATAGTATAAAGACAAATTCCTGGCCTTAGGAACCAGGATTGCAGGTTTAAACAAGTTTTGCGGCGCCAACCTTCACCTGTAATTTGTCATACTATGTACCAAGAGGAAAGGAAAGAGTTCTATATGTGTAAAATTTAAATATTAAATCATTAAACAAGAACATATGAACATAAACATAACCTACTAAAACGGATTTATAACGATGGCCAAGAGTGCAGTATCGTGTTCCCGCCAAATAGGGAGAGCAGAACCGCATAAAGTTACTTGCGATACGATATAAGAAACGATTAATTGCGATACGATATACGATAATAAGAAATATATATATATATATATATATATATATATATATATATATATATATATATATATACTTTTAAAAAATCATAAAAATAAAAATAAAAATCATAAAATTAGCGTAAATTATAAAGAAACTCTGAAAAATATATATTAAAGATTTAAAAAAAAAAGCATGTGGCGCCATCTATTTAATAATTGTAGGATAAATTAGATATTGTCTAAATTTAAAAAAATTACAAAACATAATAACAGTAAATAATTACATTAATACAAATTGTATCATAAAAAACCATTATAAATATAATTACAAAGAAAATTAGCAGGGTATCCATGTTCAATACAGTGATTAAAAAATTTTTTAAGATTTAAAAAATATTAGCTTTATCGCTAACTAATACTTTATTGCGATAAATATAGTTAAAAATAATATTTCTATATATAGATATTGATAAATTAGAATTCCAGTAAGGCACTTTGATGATATTAAAATTAAAGGCATCTCTTTTATCATAAATATTAGTATGTAGTTTCAAATCCTTAATATACAGAGATACATCTAGGTAATTTGTTTTGATTGGATTATTATTAATTTTAACTAAGTTTAAGTAGGACGGATAAAAATTAATAATAGGATTTAAATTATCATTTTTACCAAAAATAATTAAATCATCAATATATCTAAAAATGTAGTAGTCATTATTAATAACATAACTATATTCATAAAAATGTAAATAAAGATTAGCCAAACTATTACTAGTTGGGCCCCCTTGTGGGAGTCCTTTCTCTTGTTTATATAAAGAACCATTAAAACTGATATAATTTTCTTTTAAGACAAAATCTATGAGAGTTTTACATTTGTTAAAATTAATATTAAGGTTATACATACTGTGGTTTTCTAAAATTACTTTAATATCATATAAATCAATGGAATTGAAAAGATCTTCAAAGTCATAACTATGAACTGAATAAATATATTTTTATCATTAAAAAAATCTATAATCTCTTTACTATTTTTAATTATAGCTTTATTACATTGCTGATTAATAAAGTTTTGTATTATATTATGAAGTAATTTGCCTGCAGTAGTAATATATGTTCTAAAACCATTTGTCACAGTTCTAAATTTAACCGGACTTTTATGGAATTTTGGAGTTAAAAAAATATATGGATACTTAATATTAGGAATACAATAACCTAATTTTTTATAAATTGCAATAATACGATTACTAATTTCATTATGTGACAAATCTAATTTTTTTAAAAGAACCATTATTAAGAAAGTGATCATAAAGAATATTATAATAAAAATACTTACAAATCACAGCATATATAGTTACCAGGTACTTTATCAATGTAAACTATGATAAAATTCTTTTGTAAATTATAAGTTTTCTGTTTTATATCTTTAAAAGTAGTTTCATATTGAGAATGGTAGCTAAAATTCATAAGGTCTTTTAATATATTGTACTTATACTCTTCAAATGCCTCAATAGGTAGTCCAAATTTAATTGCAGATTTTGTAATAAAATTATCTATATCTTTAAAAATTTGTTTTTTAACAGTATTGTTGTTATTAGAAACATTTAATCTAAAATTAGTGCCTTTACTCATTATATCTTTTAAAATATTATCATTGATTATATCTAAGTTGCCAGTAACTACATGTTTATGATGACCATCAATAAAATCATTATAGTTTTTACATATACAATCTTCTATATTAATAGAGGGCGAACTATTGATGTAATTAAAGATAAATCTGCCCATCGTTTTGTTATATTTAAAAGCTTTCTTTACAACAACCTTTCTAACTGGAAAAAAGAGACAAATGTCTATTAAATACACTAGAAAAGTTAATTTTGTCAAAAGTTTTATTCATGAATAATAAAGTGCAGTACTCTGTAATGGGTTCATTAATTTTCTCAACATTAATATTGAATTTATTAACTAGATAGTTAAGAATGTCTTTAATAATGTGTACTGCATGACAAACCTTTAAGGAATCATTATTTAAGGATTCATATAACAATGCAATTTCATGTTTATTCAGACAAAACATGAAGTATTTGATTTTCTTGATATTAAAGTTTTTTTCAAAATCATCAATAAGAACTCTAATATTGTCATTTAATGAATTTTTATCTCTGTTTTTCCTTTTAGTTCTATTACCTCTAGATTTTATTTTAGAAGTATTGTTTAATTTATTGGCATTATAAAAAAATTCTTTATTATTATTCTGTAACTTTATTTGCAGAGTATTTTTAGCAAAATACAAAACATTAAGGCCATATGGATAGATTGTATTAACACTCCTAATAATAATAATAATAATAATAATAATAATAATAATATATATATATATATATATATATATATATATATATATATATATATATATATATATATATATATATATATATAAACATTTCATCAATAAAAAACATGTTTTCCTTTTTCTCCTATGTATGGATAACCTTCCACCATATGTCCTGTTGAGAATAGCTGTTTTATATAATTAACTGGCAAAAAACTTCATCCCTTTAAAAATAGGGGAACAATTCTTTTATGTCCCTACCTCCCCTACATTCTGAATGGTTTATCTAGTTCATTATAATTTTTATTCCGTTTATACATTACCATATGTCTTGCACGCTACTTGCACCTCTTTCAATCAAATCAAATCCCCCAGAAAACCAATTTGTTTGATTACGTTTTCATCTTCATTTTTGTTATAAAGCTTTACAAATTTTTAAAAATATTTTTATAAAGGTTTTACATCAATGATTAACTTGAAATTAGAAATAATATATTTAATATACTTTTAAATCTCTCTTCTATTTGTACAATATAAATTACAGTATTAAAATAATATATAAATTCTTCTATCGGGCTTTCTCTAACTACATCGTGGCCGAAGTAGCCTAGTGGCCAAGATCATGGACTAGTGGTTGGCGTGTCATAACTTCGAGCCAGTGCCGCTGAAGATCCGCCGATTAGAGGGAATGAAGCACGTTAAATATCTCGAGGTTCAAACGTCCTCCCGTTGGTGTGGAGTGGAAATTATGAGAATGAGGTGCCAGCTGAGGTGTCATTCTCGTCACCTGACTGTGTATCAAAATTACAAGGACCGTCGCTCAAAGACCTCACGTAATTGAAAAGGGCGACGTTAGCATTCATTTACTTTACTTCATCTTCTGCAATTTCGGAATATAATCTTTTTCTTTTTCGAAAATTCGTTTTTCATGAATACAGTGAGACCCCGCTTAACGTGGGGTATACGTTCCATCAAAGTAGAGCGTTATATGAAACAGCGTTAAACGAGGTTATTTCACCATGTAAATAAGGGGATTATGAGAAGATGGGTAGAAAATAGGTCAAGCACATTTTACCATTAAATTTATTAATTATGTGTTTTATAACAATAAAACAAAAATTTATTTATTACAAATATAGAAACATTATAAACGACTATATATATAAAAACAAATAAAATTTTAAGCAGTATGTTTGCATTTCAGATCATTCAGTATTTTCATTTTTCTACCTTTTTATGAAGAAGGTAGATTAATGGCATATTGCGTTCAATTTTGTCGTCAATCCATATCGAAATTCGTTTTTCTATTTACTCTATTGTATTATTTCTAGAACGGATAATTCTAGTTGCTGAGCTTGTCGAAGTTGCAGTTGCCTATGACAGTAATTAAGTGTGGTCCTTATTGTTGAAGTCGCCAAATTCAATGCAGCATCAATTGGAGATTGAGGTTCATCAGTATCTAATCTTCTAATCACTTGCATTTTAGTTTCTAATGAAAGGCTTTTTCTTGTTGCTTTATTTTCGTGTTTTTTATTATCACTCATGATAAAAAACTAAAAATCATAATATTTGTTACTGGAGCACACAATCGTTACATTATACAAATTTATCTTACAATAACGTCAACAAATATTTGAAACGATAAAAATACGTTCTTATAATACCGCAGGAAAGAAGAAACACAGATACTCTGCTTCGGATATCGAGAAGCCTAACGCCGCGTACAATTTCAGCGAATGTTACTATTCAAATAAAACGGAGCTAAACGAAACAGCGTTAAGCGGGGTCTTACTGTTTATTCTTTAATATGCAAAGTATATTCTAGTTTTTTTTGCTTTGTCCAACAATACGTTATCTTTTGTTCCTAAATTTTTGGATTTAATTTACAATCTTATTGAGTGAACTAAAAGCCGAGTCATTTACAATTGTTTATGATTCAGATAGTTTACTGAGATAGTTTTAATTTCAGGAAATATTGCAAACCATACTATTCAAAAAAATGGCTGGCATTTCTTGTATTGATTCCAATAAACTTTTAGTTTCGGAAGCCCCAGAATAATAATTTATATCAAAAAAATTCTTCTTCTAGGATATTATAAGTTTGATCAAATTGTCTTACACTTTTTAACCGAATCTATTTTAACGTATGGCGCATAAGGGTTTAAGAATAATGCTTAAGTGCTTTTGTAGAACTTCCCATTTTAAAGATGCAGAAAATAAGTTATATAAATATAATGGAACATATTCCCAAAATATTTACAATATATACTGTTAGAAGTGACATCAAAACGCTAAAAAAATAAAAGAGTATGATAGGCAAGGCAAATAAATTGCATGCGATTTAGTAAAATTATTCGGGATTTCTCCCTTTCATGTTGCTCATTTTCCCTTTGATGTTTGTCGTATATACCTTTCATCTATAATTCTAATATCCAATTCAAGCTCACTTGACCATTTCACTAGAGATTTTGCTGGTCCTGGTGGCTGCGATTATCTAGTGGTTATGGTCACGTACCATAATGTCGTGTGTTTGAATCCGGTTCCGATTGAAAAAGATGCGCCTTATGTGTCGATGGGGACGAAGCACGCTAAATTTGTCAAGGTTCAATATCCTCCCGTTTGGTGCCGTGTAGTACTTAGTGAAGGGAGGTCCAAGCACAGTCCTCGTCACTCGGCCGAGGTTCAAAATTCCGAGGTTCTTTGCCATTAGCCTTCATGTTGCATTATATTGGGACAATAATATAACTCTCTTTTGCTAGTCCTGTACCAGTCACATAGATTACTGTAATAAACCCTGTAAAGAATTAATTTGTAGTTAATCTTATCTCTTTAAAATTTTCATATCTAACGATTGAAGGTTGTTCCTTTTGGGAAATATGAATAGTACAGTCCAATTTGGATATTGTATAGTACGTGATTGCTTTTCTATCATCTTTAATTTCGGTTTGGACTTCATTTCCTAATGCAAAAATAATTTATTCTTGTGATCTATGCGCTAAATCAGCGTTTTCCACCCGGTGCTAAACATACCATTGGTGGCACACGAAAAATAATCTCAATTATGGAGGGCATGAAAAAATTACTAAAATCGAAAAATAGCATAGAAACGTTTTTTCTTCCATAATTCCTAAATAAATTTTTAATTCAGCAAAGCTGTTTATATGTATAAGTCCATGATCGAAAATCCAGTGATAGATCGAAAATCTATTTTTTTGGAGTGTTTTTTTAAATTTGCCGTTAGACATCAGTTACTTGAGATGTCGCTGCCACTGCTGTGATGGCGCTGCAATCTCGTTTACTTCACCGCGTGGCTTACAAGTGACATGTTTGTGATTGTATTCTCCTTGTTCATTAAAATTCATTGATCCCGTATTGATTAGTCTTTTTTAATTAGCCTTGGATTAGTGCTTAAAAACCGGTAAGTGTAAAAATCTTAAGAAAAACACGCACAGTGATATATTGCCGAGTTCTACAGACAGGTCTGAAATTTCAAAGTGCAAACGTTGAAATCGCGCTTTCTTCAGTTCTACAAAGAGGTTTTAAAAGTAAATATTGCTCTAAGAATATATAAAACATGGATTTAAGTCCATTGAAGATGAAGGCTGTCCTGAGCCCAATTATTTTATGTGTGGGATTTCAAACGGATGCATGAAACTTCAGTTTCATTCGCGACATCTACAATACTGAATATAAAAAGAAAGAGATTGCGATTTTTTAAAGCGTTTAAAAGATCAAAAGAACGTGTCTTTTCTATCATCTTACATTCTATTCTGACAAGGAGGGTAATGAACGTGCAGTAAATGTTAACTATCGTATTAGTTACCATATCACCAAATGTGTTATAGTCATGAAATAGGAAAAAAAATTAATTTTGCCCTGTATAAAGGATGCCCTTGGCTTTATGATCGACCAAAAATATACCCAGAAAACATAGGCTATAATTTTCAAAGATATTGTGTGAAGTGTCCAAAATATAACGATATTTGTCAAGTAAGTAGGAAAAAATTCTGCCGTCTGCAAGCAATTCTGGCGTGCGCTGCAAAAAAGCCCACGACAGCATTATCTATTTTTTATTTATGAAGAAACCCTTTTTGTTTCGTCCACACAAGACGCTGGTTTCTAATTGATCACTGTGATCCCTCTTTTTTATTTTACAATGAAACCAAGTTTTGAAGGAAGATATTGTTAAAATCTCTCTTCATTTGAATAACTACTATTGATATTTTTAAATGTGTGAACCATAAGAAATTAATGCTTATATCAAAATAAATACTTTTATCGTTTCTAGTACTTAAAGGAAATAAACTTTGTCTTTCACACTACATAATGTGTGTTTTTGATTAGTGGTTAATTATAACGCTATAATTTTAAAGAATATGCACATATTGCATTTTTTAAGTATAAAAATAATAACTACTGTATTGTATTTTTGGAGTGAGTGAATATTAACGTCGCACTGTTCAGCTAAACGAGGGGTTTTGGCGACGGACCACGTAATTTTAAACCATGGTAAAGTGACGTAGACGACACCTGACCTGGCACTCCCTTTTCCTAAGTACCACACCACACCAACTTAGAAGGAATATTCTTTCAAATCCACTCTTCTAAGATGTTTGTCAGTGCGGGTTCTATGAGTATTTTAGCGGGGAAGGCGAATAGTTTTGTAGCAGAAATTGTGTTTTCAGCTGACGACGTTTTCAGCGGATTGCAAAGATTATCATTTTTGTCCCGAAAAAATAGTTAATGTCAAAATTTAAGTGTCTTATGTTTTTTGTATGTTAATAAAGACCTTAGAAAACGATTTGACTGTTTATTTTAAGTGAACGGTGTGCATAATTAATTTTACAGTTGAATATGTTTAATTAATTAATTAGCTCTAACGGATTAAATTTCCCAAAGTTGAGTGTTTTGTTTATGTATATATATCCCTTAGTTTTCAATGTAGTGATCCAAAAAAATGCTGCATGAAAAAAACTGCAGCAAATCATAATGTGGTAAATAAAGGGTTAACGTGCATCGTTTCCCTACACGGCGGGTCTTTCAAAGCTCTAATAAAGCTCGAGTTATGAAAGTAGCCAAACATTTGCCAACTTGGCTCTATCGTCAACATTTCGCTATGTTTTTCATCGAACCGCCATTATAATTTAAGAAACGGCGTTGCTTGCGAATATTACAATTTTAAAATAAAATAAATAAAACAGAAAATATTAATGTATTACATTTTCAGATATCAATTATTTTCCCTATTTCAAGCGTTCATTACACAAAACTTTTAGCAATGTGTTATTTTTGCTGAGCAGAGATCAGCTTAGGAAGGTATTTTCAAAAATCGACTCTCAAGAGAGTTACGAGGAGTTTGTTATAAATTAAAAAAAAAATCGTTTTTTATCAGCTATTAGATCTACAGACTTAAAATTTAACAAAGGTGTTTTTTTCTTTCTTTTTTTTTGTTCAGCTGAGATATGCAAAAAGCTTTTTTTGTTTAATTTGTTTAATTAACTCATTAAAAACTTCTTTATCCTTCAATCTGTATTGTTTAATTTTTCCGTTCACCCGTGCGAAGAACAGGTATACCAGCTAGTTCAATATATAATTTTAATTTTCTTTTTCGTATTTTAGTACTTACCTTTTTTTTCTTCTTCTTGCCCTTTGCGTTGTTCTAATTTTGCGAAATTAATCGACGGGATTGTTCTTCAAAACATTTTTTATCTGTTTTTGATATTTTTTAAAAAGTTTTGTGTGCCTCTGAAATACGAAATAAAAATTTTGTAATATATATTTTGTTTTTCTACGAAACTTTTTATATTGATTTAAACAAAATATTGAGCCTTATTTTATTTTTAATATCTTCTTAAGATATAATTTTTTATTTTATAACTAAGTATGCCACATGTGTTGCTGCGGCTCAGTTAGGATAAAAAGACTGGTGTGCCACAAAGGTTACAAAAGTAAATAATACTCAAAATTAGAAACAAATAAAAGAAAGGGTACTTACGTTTTATTGCAGCAATCACCACAACACTTTTATAACTCGCCAAGTTGGCAACCCCGATTTAAGGTGTGTCGTATGTGTTGAATTAGTACCAGATGTTTACCTTCATATAATGTTGCCAATAGGTTGCAGTAATACGTAAGTACCAATTGATTTTGTCAGGTACATAGTTACCGTTGTATCAGCAGTACCAGTGATACAAGGCCCCAAGCTACAGTGGTCCCAATACATGTTACTACAGTCCAGTGGCGTAACGTACACCCCCGCACTGCGGGGTGGGGGAGCCAAGGCTTCTAGGGGGCCCGAAGCTAGACAGACGCCATTAACTTAGAATATCACAAAATTAGCTTTACATTTGATCCAATTTTTAAGCGATTTTCAAATTGGCAATCTAACATCATTCAAAATCAAAACTTGGATCGCTTATTAGATATCTTAGATCCAATAACCAAATTAAAAAACATTTTAATTTGCTGTAATCCCCGCGACGAATCTTTAGCGGGTTTTCTTTCCAAACCTAAATTAGGCCCCGTTTACATGGACGAAAATTGCCGACAATATGCCGAAACGAATCCGCTTTGTACCCGTTTACACGACGACCCGGCAGAATGCCGGCTTGAAATGCAGGTCTATTTTTCGTACCCTCTTTCGACTGGAACTTTGGGGGTAAAAAGGAGAGTGTTTTCTAATTCTCCCATGATGCATTGCGCTTTAGATTCATTTATTCAAGATGGCTGCTGTTTTGAATTGCTCGCGTTGGACAACAGAAGAAATAATAACCCTCATAAACATCTGGGGAGACCAAAACGAATTGGATACGACTGTCCGAGATTCGGAAGTTTACAAGTGCCCATTTTCCAATAAAAATTACATTCCATTCAGGTACAGCGAGAGAAGGATGTAAATAAATTTATATTTAGTATGCTCTAGATGTATGTTTCCAGTATTTGGTAAAATCCTAGGAGGACCCACTGGTGCTTTTTGGCGCCAAATTTTTTTCGCCAAATAGTGCCAAATTGAGAAACAAATTTTTTCAAAATGGCGTTAAAGACGAAAAACTCTAGGAAACCGTATGTGTCAGATGGGAGGGGGGCGAAATGGGCAAAGAGCAACGGTTGGTTTCTGAAAGGGGGGGGGGAGGTACGAAAAGTTCAAAAATCCTGAAGTGAACGGAGTTTCTGGAATGGCGTCGGGGACACAAGTGTCTATAGCTCGCACCCTAACTAAAGCATCAAAAGTTAAATGCAGCTCAGTCGCTCCGGGCGCCATCTATTCCGAATAGTTAGAGCATATTTTTTCCGTGCATTTGGAGCCTTTTTATCTTTCTATTCTTTTTCGTAAGAGTAATCGTTAAATTATGTCCGTGGATCTTGAATCCCCATTATTAATTTAAAATATATTCTCGTGTTCTGTCTGTAAAAGGGAATACAGCAGTTATAAAACGCTAAAACAGCATGCTAATAGAAAACATCCTGGACAAGCAAACAATTTAGCGCCAAATATTAGAGACTCAAAGATTTTCAAATTTAAGTGTGATCTTTGTACTTGTAAATATAATGATATTTACAATTTACGTTTCCATATGCGAAAATTGCATAATGCGGAAAATATAAATGAATCAAGAAGAAAGTGTACTCTGTGTACATACGAATCATCCAAGGAGGAAATGCTTTTACACTTTCAATAGGTACACGACGAGAAAATAGAAAATGTTGAATTGAGTTTTACTGACTTTGAAGCATTTAATGAATGGAAGGACGTAACAGAAAAGGAAACAAAAAGTAAATTTATAGTAAAACGTGCAGCAACTTCATTAAAAAATGGGAAAAAACATCATTTTGTCTGTCACCGCTCTGGGGTTTACATATCCAAAGGCAAAGGACTGAGGCATCTTAAGACATAAGGAAGTAATAAGATTGATGGATATTGTCCTGCTAAAATCAAAGTTTTCGTATCTGAGACAGGTGCATGTAGTATCAAATTTTGCAAAACTCACTTAGGGCACAGAAATGATATTGGTCATCTAAGTCTTACAGATTTTGAACGACAGTATATAGCTACAAAAATTGCATCAAAAATACCATTTGATGAAATTAGAGATTCTGTCACTGATTCAAAATTAGAACGGATACATTTGCTCACAAAAAAAGACTTCTATAATATTGAGAACTGCTTCAACATAGGTTCAAATGCCATAAAGCATAAAGATGATGGTACAAGTGTAGATGCATGGGTTAATGAGATGGAGAGTAAAAGTGATTCATGCATTTTGTTTTATAAGCCTCAGGGTGTCACATCAGCAATGTATCCTGAGTTAAAAAGCGATGATTGTGTTTTAATCATCATGAATGATGCACAGTGTGAGATGCTAAAAAAATATGTATCTCACATTTGCATAGATGGAACCCATGGAACAAATGGTTATGATTTTGAACTCATAATATTGCTGATACTTGATGATATGAGACAAGGATTCTCATATATGTTCCTTTTTTATATCAAACCGAACTGATCATTTTGTGCTTGAAATATTTTTCGCAAAAATTAAAGAGAAAGTTGGTGAAATTTGTCTAACTTTTTTTTATGTCCGACATGACAGAGTCGTTTTTGAATGCATGGTGCAACACATTTCAAAGCAAGCCAAAACATAGACTAAAAATCACAGCAATGTTCAGAACATGCGGCAAAGCTATTTGGGCTATTTTTCTAAATAAGCTATCCTATCTTCAACCTGGTTTTTGTCCTGTCGGTGAAGATTCAGGGTGTAGATTTAACATGGCTGAAGCTTAAGGAAGTCTTACAAGCATAAAAATAGTCTTCCCATCGCTGTTGTAGAAGCAATGTGTCCTTTATTTAGAGGTCTTTCCCATTCTGATCTGTTGAAAAAAGGTTTGCATGGAAAAACACAAAACCCGAATGAAAGGTTTCATAATGCCATTTGGTCACCTTTTCCCAAAACAATATTTGTGCAGATTTAAACACTTTCCCTTGATGTTTATGATGCTGTTTGTTCTTTTAATGATGGTAAAGAATCGAAGTTAAAAATGCTTCGAAAAATGGGAGTAGAACCTGGGGAATATTCAGTAAGTGCCATGAAAATTCTGGATAGGGAAAGACTAATGGAAGCAATTTATGCTTTTTCTGGACGCTCAAAGAAAATTAGAAAAGATAAAAGAAGAAAACGAAAGAAGATAATAATAAACAAATAAGGTAAAAACCGGTTATATGTACAGGGCAGGATCTTTTCGATGAGGTAAAACTTTATACAAAAAATCTACTGCTTTCTAAATATTATATTTTTTATATATAAATAGTCTATTTTTTTCTATAAATCTACTGTATGCATGAAATGGAAATTTTTACTGTACATTTCATATATATTCTTGTGTGTTCTTATTCTTTATGTGAAATTTTTGGACTATTCCTCAGACATTTTTACTAAAAAGCAGATGTCACAACACAAAAAAATTGACAATTTTTATTAAATTGTGTATTCTTTTTTGTATAAATCGACTGCATGGATGAACTGGAAATTCTTGCTATATATTTCATATATACGATGGCTGTTCAGAAAGTATCGAGACTGAATTTATTATGCAAAAACATACATACATAAACAGGTTTTGAGTCAATCTCCTTCGAAATATGCTCCATTGGAAGTAATACACTTGGCCCAACGATGTTTCCAGTCCTCGAAACATTTCTGGAAAGACTTTGGGATGGCCTGAAGCTGCTGTTTTGAATTCTGTTTTATGGTTTCAATGCCCTGAAACCGGTGTCCTTTTAAGGTGTTCTTGATCTTGGGAAAGAAAGATTGCCAGTCGTTGGAATTGCTCATCATCAGTGAGGAGACGCGGCACAAACTTTTCAGACACTCGGCGCATGCTCAAGTCCTTTCTAAAAATTTCATCACATGATCCTTCGGAAATGTGACACTCCTGTGCAATTTCTCGGACTGTTAAACGACGTTCAGAGCGCACTACAGCCTTCACTTGTGCAATCTTGTCCTCATTGCTAGAGGTGGACGGGCGTCCAGAATGGGGATTACTGTTCACTATAAATGACGCAGTGGCGTAACGGAGAACATTTGGGCCCCCTGAAAATTCAAGTTTTGGACCCCCACGTTGAATTTTACAAAGGGTAGGTACTTCCGTCAGTCATGCTTTGGGCTCCTTAGGTCCCTGGGCCCCCAGCGATGCGGGGGTGTACGTTACGCCACTGGATTGACGACCCTCCTTGAATGTCCAGAACCACTCGAAAACCCGAACACGACTCATCGCCTCTTTTCCAAATGCAGTTTTCATCATCTCGTAGGTTTCGGTGCCGGTTTTACCGAGCTTAAAGCAAAACTTGATACAGATTCGCTAATCCGTGTTTTCACAAATTTTCTTTTTTCGACGAACGCACGCAAACTCTCCACGTGAAAGAAGTCAGTGTGACTGAACGGCGCGCTGTACAGACCTGCTGATTTTTGTGAGACAAGGTGAAATATGCGCACAGTCCCTCCGCTAAAAGTTTTCTAGAATAAGTAGAATAAATTCAGTATCGATACTTTCTGAACAGCCTTCGTATTCTTGTGTGTTCTTATTATTTATATATATAATGTTTCTATTTAAGAAAATGATACGGGATGAAATTTTGCACATATTTTATTCACATAATTGTACAAATTTAATTTTTTTTAAAAAATTTGAAATTTTTGAAATTTTACTCTTTTTGTGTTAATGTATTTTTTGGCATGAAATTTTTATAATATTTCTAAGTATGTCTTAAACACCTTTAGAGATCCATATTACTACACCTTAATTGGTTCAGGAGAAAAAAAATTATAAAATGTTGATATATATGCTAAAAGACAACCAAAAGCCTAATTTCTCCTACACATTTCAATTTTTTTTAAAAAAAGTATTCAATTGACAGTAAAATGGATTCTTAATTGTATTACATGTATTACATATAAGACAAAGGGGAAAAAAAGAAAGTGATTAGAGTAAATAATTGTGGAAGAAATAGTATTTTGAATGTGAAAAACACAAAGTGAGAAAAACCATTTTAACGTTCTTAATTCTGAAAAGATGATTATTATAAGCTCAAATAAGCATAAAATACCACACTAAAATATTAGCTATATAATTTTCTTAAAAATAATGAAATCTATTATAAATTTTACTCCCCCGAGAACTATGGGGCTGTGGTAGCCCAGTGGTCAAGGTATCGGATCGTGGCAGGCATGTCATGAGTTTGAGCGCAGTACAACTAAAGACCCGCCGTGTAGGGCAATGATGCACGTTAAATTTGTCGAGATCTGAAACATCCACCGGTTAAAGTGGTGGGGTAGTTAGGAGAGGGGGGCAGCTCAGGTGTCGTCTACATCACTTGACCATGGTTCAAATTTACGTGGTCTTATACCCAAAGCCTTCCTGTAGCTGAGCAGTGCGACGTTAATATTCCCTCACCCCAACAACCACACATCATTCGACTTGGAGAACTTTTCATTTCTATCGCACCTCATCTATTTTCCCCCTAAAAACGAGCAGAAACTTTTAACTATTTTTCTAAATTTTATTTGCTAATTTTATTATTGGTCCTCATATTTATCAAAGTTCGTTGTATCCTAACTAAACTTAAAAAACTCATTAGTTTTGCTTTTTTTTCACACATTGAATAAGACACGCCACGTAATATCATCGGCAAATGCTGAAAAAAAATCATAACTTTGAGAGTTTCAGGAAGTAACATCTATATATATAAATTTGGTATTAAGTTAAAGGTCTATATCTACTCTGTGACTTAAGTGTATGATCAATCCGTGTCAATCCCAAACGTTTTAGTCCATTAAACCAGTGTTTCTCAAAGTGTGGGGCGCCCCCTTCTGGTAGTGCGAGGACCTTACAAGGGGGTGCAAACATATTGAAAATTTAAAGATTTTTTTAAAAAAAAATCACCGGAAAGAGAAGTAAAACAAAATGCTTTCTTCCAAAATAAAAAAATACACCGCTACACTGATAATTTATGTTTATCATCTGGCGTTTTTCCGTCATCAAATAGCTATCTTTCATCCCAAAACCAAATTAAAGAAAAAAAAAACGGTTTTTTTTAATTTGCTGTATTTCCTCAATAAGAGATTTTTTTTATTACCTTTTAACATAAAATATTACTCGTTAAAAGAAAAAACGAAACCCAGACCCTGAGAAAAATTCTAAGAAGATAAACAATTCATCACTGTAATTATTATTGAAATACTGCACATTAGTTGTAGAAAAAGAAAAGGAAGACATGATTCACTTTTCAGCCAGGCTGCATAGTACGTTTTTTAATCATTTGATTGACCTTCAATCTTATGGTATGGTTAGTTCTACATTAGAGTTCCGTCCCATCTTTTAAGCGTTTGCTTTTCGCTTAGGGAAATATAAATAATAAAGAGTTTTACGATATTTGAAAAAAAATTGATTGATTTAACATTTCTGTAATATTAGTAAAAAGTGTCTCTTATTTGCGTCCTTTATTATGGTGTTGCACTTTTGAATCATTTTAGTTCAGTTTTATTGGATTTTTTATCAAATCATCACAGAAAAATTGAATAGTCTCTGAAAGCCGGTAAGTATACTTTCTCTTAAAAATATTATTCACTGGAATTCCGATTTGTATCGTGTATAGTAAAAATAATTATAAACAAATGAGTGGGGTGACTGAGTCCCCCCGCACTACCATTAGCGTTAGTCTCTCATGCGCGCCTGCTCCCGGGTTAAAACATTTTGAAGTCTTCTCGCTTTAAATATTAAAAAGTAACATAATTATTCTTCATCGTAATTTTATATTATTTTTCATTATTTAACATTAATTCTAAATGCTAATTATGTGAGGTTTAAAATTACAGTTCTTTTAAACAGTTATTTTTAATTATATCATTTATCTAAAAAAAATCATTTTACATTTTTGTATACAATGACGTCCACGCAGTTTTATTCTTCTTACAGTTTCACGCAGTTTTATTCTCTTATTTTACTTAAAACTTTATCAATCCCTTCAACCCCCCAACCCGCCCACTTCAGCACTCGGAAGCTACAATAGTCACAAGTAATCCCCCAACTTATATCCAATTACAATAATTTCTATTTACGTTCTCTCCACATCAAATGATCGTTTATTTACTCTTGACCTAGAAACTTTACTTCAGACCAACAGCCCCTGTGTGATTTTTGGTGATTTCAGCGCTAAACACAATACATGAAACTTCTCGAACAATTCCACTCATGGAGACCAATTGAAAGATTTCGCAGATATTTTAGATCTTGAAATAGATTATTCTAACACCACAATTAGATTCGGACCTAATTCTCATAATACCTTAGATTTCGCTCTAATAAATAATTTCCACTACCCCTATACAATTCGTTCAATCCCGCAACTTTCGTCAGACTACAATTCAGTCATTCTTAACTTTTCTTTTGCATCAAATATTCATTAGGATAATTCTTGGTCTAAATATATCACTAATCCTAATAACAATATTTATCTTTCTGACTACAAAAAAAATTAAAAATCCTATTATCCTAGAAAACAAAATTGAACTTTCTCCGAAGCTGTTCGCTCCGCCCATGAACACGCCTCCCGTACAATAACGAACACAAGCATTACACTTCCACTCCAAAACACATCAAAAACTTAATCTCCCTTAAATATAAAGCTAGAAAAACATATCAGAACACTTTAAATTCTATTTATAAAACAAATTACAATATCTTACAAAGACAAATTTAAAAAGCACAACCCTGGAACACAAAATTTCAAGCGATAAACAAACAAGATAACAGCATTTGGCAGTTTAAAAAGTTTTTTCGCAAAAAACAGTCGGACGTCCCATCTCTTAGTGGCGCTGCCATTAGACATGATCAAAAAGCTAATTTACCTGCAGAACCTGTCAACTGTACAAAAAATAATATATAGGAAAATTTTACACCCTTCATTGATTTGACCATTAATAACAAACACAATAGAACACTTCTTTTATTACCCCTCCCCTCACTGATCCAGACGAAATTATTAACTGTGCTAAAATATTAAAAATAATATTTAATTTATCAATATTTTTTATTAATTTATTTAAAAAATCCTTCTTAGACACTCCCTTAATAATTAGACTACACCAGTGTTTCTCAAACTGTGGGGTAAGCCCCTCTAGGGGGCGTGATAACCGTACAAGGTGGGCGCGAGTATACAGAAAAGTTGAAAACAAAAAATTATTTTTAAAAAAATTAATAATTTACTGAAAGGAAGCAAAACAAAATTCATTCTGACATCATGAAATACAGATTTATACTAATAAAACACACTTATAAATGTTTCAGTGCTGCACAATGTGTTTCATAATTAATTTGACAGTGCTAAGTTAAGAACAAGTTTAATAATTACCAGTGACCATATGGGAATGTCATAAAATTATATGCAAAATTTAATGCTTATCTTGATAATTTGTACGGTTTATAATTAAAGTCGTATTGCAGCTTTACGTCAAAGTATATTATTATTGAATTCAATGCATGTTATAGTATGGAGGGGGCGCGATGAAAATTATGTTTGAAAATTGGGTCGCAAGTATAGAAAGTTTGTGAAGCATTGGACTACACTAATCTTCCCTGTTAAGAAGCCTGACAAAAACAATCATCATGTAGCTAGTTATCGCCAGATTTCACTTCTATCTACGCTCTGTAAAATTACTGAGCACATTATTCTTAACAAGATTAACATTTTCATTTCAGATAACAATTTTATCAACCACAATCATTACAGTTTTACCATGCACCTCTCCACCTCTCACTCTCTTCTCAGGCTGACCGAAAAAACTACTTCTGGATTTCAGAGGAGCAGATAAAATAGAGCTGTTTGTCTGGATGTTCAGAAGGCATTTAATAAGGTCTGGATTAGTGGATTAATGTGCATACTTATAGTTAACAGCTTCCTTCCATTAATCTCATTCACCTTATAAACTCCTATCTTTCAAACAGGTCTTATCAAATGTGGGTCAAGTAAACCCTTACAAATAACATAAATATAAGGGCATCGCAAGGTTAAGTCCTCGGTTTGGTTTTAATCGTGATTTACACCATCGAAATCCCCCCCACATTCCTTTAACAAGTATTAATAAGTAACGCTGATAATACTACAATTCTTGCGTGTTATAAAAATCACAATACAATTAGAACTGCACTCAACAGACATTTAACACATTTAATAATTTAATTTCAAGATCTCCTTGTTTCGGGTCGTTTATTTTCGGATCGACCCAATCCTTTTCCACGCCCACTTTCTGCGATGATCGGTCTCGACAATCATAACGCAGCAAGCAGGGCATTTTTTCATCAGTGAGCGGACTTCGTCCGCTACTGTTTTTCAGCAGGTATGTCCTGCCCATTTAAATTATTTCATTCTTATATTTTCTCTATGTCATTTTCATTAATTCGGCCCTAATTTTATTAATTCTGATGAGGAGGTACGTCCCGTTTTTGGGACAGGAACTCCGTAAATTACATGCCACTTGCCACAAACCATGCTTTACAAGCAGCGCCCTCTATACTGAGGGGGTTCTACCACATCCTTCAGAATATTCCCTTCCCTCTCCCCAAAAAACAACACATTTTGCTTTAAAGTATTAAAAAGTAAAGAATAAAGTTTTCAAATTTCTAAAATTGAATAAAATAATATATGCAAAGTGTGTTAATTTTGTTTTTGCGCTAGATTAGCAGGGATAAAATACAGCCTAAACACTCGGCGATAAAAACTAGAGTTTTAGTTTACATAATGAAAAAGAATACTATGAATACCACACAAAAATATAAGCGCCATCTATGGGCATAAAAAAACTCGTGCTAACCCTAACAAGAACATTAAAATCTTTAAATATCTAAAACTAGCTTCTTTAATAAAAACTTTGTGATATAATCACTAATAAAATAAAAAACAATAAAAAGGAACACTCTATTTATTTAAATTCACTTTTTCCTTGAAGAAATAGCTCCCGGCTGTTGGTGAATCACAGAAGAAAATCTAACATGCCGAATCACGCGTAAGTCAGAATGACGGCGGTTTGAGCCGGTTTTGTTTGGTGTGAATGCGGGAAGCGAATCTTGACTTATTTGAGCGGGAAATTACGAAGCCGAATCCTGGTCGATCAGACAATTTGATTGTGAATGCATCGGAGTCGTTTGGTGTGAAGAGAGCCTTAGTTGTTTCGAACCTTTATCTCCTTTCATGACTTTTCAGACGACTTTAAAAACGCTTTCCTTTTAATAACATACTACTCAAAACTAAAAATGTAACTACTGTAAATTAAGAATATATGACTTACATTTATGTGAATAGACATTCTTTTGTTTCAGTAAGATGTTATTACATACATAAGCAAAAAATGATTCCAAGATCTGCTTCAAGTTGCTTTAATTCTTCAGTCAACAATCAAGGTACTTTCATTGTGAACATTACTAAATATCAATCGACGATTTCTCAAATAACTGTTTCGGATAACATCATCAATAAAGTTATTTCGTGTTTAAAAAAAAAAGAAAAAAAACTTAAATCTTTTTCAACACCTTTTCGTAAACTGAGATCAAGTAAAAAATTAATACAGAGGTACAGTAAAATGACCATGCCTTATTAAGGTATATTGCTGAGAGCGCTTTCTATAGATGCCTCTGTCAGGTCGGTCATGCGGATGATCCATCAGCTGAAAACACTACGCTACAAGGAATATTAACTCATTACGAATGCATTGAGAGCTTTCAAATCAATACAAACTTGTTCACTGATTAGAATACATATATATGATGCTTACTGAACATCAGAGATGATTTTGTACGGAAGCTACTTTAATAACACAAAGTAATAACTATGAACAAACATCATTTTAGTAGTTAACGTCTTGAAAGTGTGACTTTTAACTCCTCTCGTAACTTTTAACTCCTCTCTCCGTTTTACATCAGGTGAAAAGATCAGGAAAGTAGGAAGTGATACATTTTTTAACGTGAATAGCAACATACCGTAAAATCCGGCGTATAACGCGCACCCGTAAATTTCTATCTTTTTGTGTGTGTGTGTGTTCAAAGTGCGCGTTCTACGCAGGAATTTATGGTAAGTGTTGGTTATCAAAAACGAAAAACAAAAAAAAGCAGCATGTTATGCATTCTCTTTACAGCATTCATGCTTAGAAAATATTTATATTCATTCCAATTTTCTCGTATATCTGATATATTTTTAAATCGGAACATTAATTACTCAGTTGATAACTATGAGATGCTGTAGGTGTCACCACAGCACACCACTAAGCCTTTGTGCAGTACCTAATTTTGTTTAAAATTGTAGACAAAAAAAAAGCTAATTTTTTCTAATATAATTAAACATTTTTTGTAAACTTGATTATTTCAAGCAAAGATACTTGCTGATGCATCCTATTAAAAAAATTATATCGCTTAAAACTTCTTATCATGGATGAAATATATTGATGTAGATTTATTATAGAATTTTTCTTGAGTTTTTAAGTTCTTTACTGTAACAGTTGAAATGTTCAATCACAACCGAATGGAATTATTTAAAAAGCCTGTAAATAGTGCTTTTGTAAACAATAATCTTAAGGTCACAATTCAATTTAATTTTCTAAATACAAAATAGGATATTTTTCCAAATTTTGAAAACGTTAACATTTTTCCTTTGGATGCCATTAGGGATATCTATGTGTCCGACAGAGGCGCAGCGATCGCCCCACTTGTGTCTGCAGATATCTTCGCATTGATTGTAATGACACAATTTGCTCATAATGTAATAAGTAAAAAATAAAAAATTTTGGATAAAAATCTACATAAGAAAAGGCATATTTTATTATTACTATACATTAAGTTAAATCTAATACAGATTTTCACCTCTCAGTATACAGCTATGACTACAATACACTTTCCCTCGCTAAAAATAAGATAGGCAAAATAAGATTATAAAATATAAATCATAAAATGTAGACAATATTACAAAATTGTAGCTTGTTTACGTTTTGAGTGTAATAAATCAGAAGGAAATTAATATTCACCCATTCTTAATATTTCACAAAAAATTGTGTTACAAATAAACAGAAAATATTATATGATTGATGAAAATGCTCTCTTTCACAGAAGTTATAATAAAAAATTTAAAACCTGAAACTCTATGCCTTTTTTATATTGTAAGAAATTTGGAAAGTTCGAAAAAAAAAAGAAAATGTTATATCTTTGCATATACTTATAAATGATTTTATATACCACTATAAAAGTTCAAAAGAAATAGCATAGTATATTAATTTTTGTAATTCATTGGTTGAATGTGTTAGATGAAAGGAGAGAAGGTTAGCACTCCCCTTGACAAGGACGGAATGGCCTCTGGGCCTATAACACATAAACGGTTAAGGCACTGCTGCTTACTTCGCAGCAACTTAACCAAATTTTTTTATCTTGAGACTTTCGTTCGCTCAGCATTTTAACAATTGAACAAAGTGAATTGTTTTGAGCATTTTCGTTTCTCAGAATAAAAGAGAGATTTTTTTTATTTCTCTCATCGTACGCTTTTATTTAGATTTACATAAACAACGTTTTATAACAGTGTAAATTTGGGAGCAGATTCATTTTAGAATTTTTTTAATCTTTTTATAAATTTATTGTTTGAAGATCTTTTTAATGGCATTTTACATATATTAATTTAAGTTTGAATACAATCGCAAAAAAATTATTTTCTGGCCAGCGTATTTCTTGAAGAACAAACCTGAATGCGTCTTCAAGATATATTCATCAAACAGAATTTCTTGTAACTATGTTTTTTGTGTATTTTTATGAGAATTTATTACCTTAAAAACACGCGCTTAGCAATTAATGCGACGCCTGGTTAACTTAAATTGATTTAATTTATTCTTATTATCCATTTTATAATACCCAGGTTCTAATTTATCATTTGGCGTCACACTATAGCTTAAGTTTAAACATTAGATCTTTTTAAGACAAATAAACAGTACACTAAATTACAAGGCCGGTTCTTTAAAGTAACAATTAATTTATTAAACAATAAGATTAAAATTAAGTGACACATAACTGAATACTACTTAGCTTTGAAAGAGGGAGAGAGCGACGGATGGGATTGACCCCGGGTAGCAGGTGCGCTTCCCGACTGTGGAGGTTTTTTCTGGCAGACGAAGAAGGAGTAAAAAGGCCCCGAGAATTGTCGTGCACGAGCTTTTAAAGTTGACCAGATCACTTCGAAAAGAATCCGCTACGGATTCATTACCGTCAAATCTACCACCCTGATTGGAGCGCAAGAACATAACCTTGCCGGCCATAAGGTCCGTTGAACCTAGACGCACCCACATTCCTGTGTAATCCCTATTTCCTGTAAACAGGGCAAATGCAAAAATTAAAACTGTATCTCAGGGGCCGGCGGCCTCCCATCACTCCTCCCCTCTTTCAGATTAACAAAACTAGAAATAAAGAAACACAAAAAAAAAAATCATTGTAGTAAATGTAAATACAAAATGCTATAGCGTTCGCAGTTCCAACAGTCTCGTCTTCCTTTCAACAAGCACGCACGGACTCCTGGTCACGAACGGCTGTCCACGTCCTGATGGGAGAGAAGAAAAAAAACGATGTCTGTGGAGCGTCGTAATCTTGTTGAAACAGCGTAACAGTTCATCGGTCTTGTAGTAGTAACCCGGTGCTGTTTGAATCTTGTAGGGGTTCTGCCCATGGTGCAAGGGGTACATCCAGAAATCTGACTCTCGACGGGGTTAATCTCGTGATACAACTAGATCCAATGCACCTGAAACAACCATGGCTTAAAGTCCTGAAAGAGAGAAAACACGAACACTCTCGTAGGAGAGCTAGCATCAGTAGTGTATATATAATAGGTAGAACAAAATTTCCCGCTCTTCCACAGGGCTTTCGGATACCCGAGGTCCCCATCTCGTCCTCCCATCACTCAACATAAAAAAAATTTCAAGAAGCATTGTCTAAAAAATTCTACTTTGCACACACAAAAAAAAACAACCAACAAGAAAATTGCATTTTAACCCTAATTCCTTAAACGTTGCGAAAAGGTGGAGAAAAACAAATTAACTACTAACAACTACAATTAAATTCATGCACGAAAAAAAAAATTTGCCGAATGGGATATGGGTCACCAAACAATTCACAAGGACAACATATATAAAATAACAAATAGAAATAATCGAATAATCACAAAGAAACATGTGCCACTAAATAATAAAAAAAAAAGACGAGTAACGCATAGTAAAATCAAAAATTGCATATATAACAGCTTCGCTACTCACAATAACCACACATATGCGCATCGAACAAAATACTTTGTGATAAGAAATAAGTACTAGTGAAAACATATATAATCAATACAAACATGGCACCCAGAAACAGACACCTCATAATCGTTTAACATCGAAATCCTGACACGACTAATGTGAAGTGCATGTCCCAGACCACCAAACAAAATTACTATTTTAACCTTCAACAGTACTAAAAGCATAAGAAATTGCAGTGGTTCACCAAGAGCATCGATAACAATCTTTCGTAAAAAAAAATTAATTTAAAGTGAAAAATTAGAAATTGAAACAATGGGTGTGCATAGGTGAAAAAAAAAATGCTATAACCTCCGAGAATGCTTAATAGCCTAAGAAATTTAAAAAAATTCACTACAAGCATTGGTTAAAAATGAAAGTTTAAAAAAAATTAACGTAATTAATTCAGATTTGCAAATTAAAATTCTATAAATTAACGAGTAGTATAAACGGTGAAAAAAATTATAACCTCAATGAATGCTGAGTAGCCTAAGGAATTTAAAAATTCACTACGAGCATTGGTTACAATTTGAAATAAAGAAACAAAATTAAACGTAATTAAATTTAGAATTCAAACGATGAGTGTGCATTTGATCAGGATGCATCCCCAATGTTTACAAAGGCAGAAAGAAAAAAAAACATGCAAATCCGATTATAAAAAAAAATATCTATATCGATTAATACTTTTAAAAATTTGAGAGAAAAAAAAAAACAATTTCTTCTACATTCAAATACATGCGAATTTCCATATTGGGAAATGAATTCCAGAAATCACAAGTGCAGTTGAAAATTTCAGAAAAAAAAATTAAAAACATAAAATTGATATGCAACCCAAGTCATATGAGGCGATACATACAGAGTAAAGTAATTTAACTAAAAGAAAATTATTGCAAGTGTTACACAAAATTAAACATAGTTTCCAATATATAAAAAAATATCGCTTAAGCAATCAACATAACTTTTTAACAATCCTCGTAATACAATGTATCCACAAGTCCAAATAATATAAAAAAAACTCAAAATGTTTCACTATACGCGCAACAAATATCCAAACACGAAAAAAAAAAAAAAAAACAAGATCCTCTATTTACAATAATACCGCTAACTTAATTCATCGAAAATCCTCTAATCAATAACTCAAACACAATTCTATAACAAAAACCTAAAATTCTCAGTAACCTTAAAATGATTCCTCGATAATCCAAAATTGCCTTTACCTCAGATCGTTCACATCTTATGCCTCAACAACACTAACTAAACTTATCTGCACCTTCCAAATAATCAGTTGCTCCACAATACCATTAACTAAACCCATATTCGTCGAAAAAAAACCTCCTCAACTCGAACTTTCCTAGATTCATCTCAAAACATCCTTAAATATACCACACAATCATTAATTCAACTTATCTATGTTCATCAACTTAATCAACTATTTAAAAAATCTCGAAACCTGTACTTTCAAATCATTAAAACTTCAAATATACCACACAACCATTAATTCAACTTATCTATGTTCATCAACTTAATTACTTGAAATCGTACAAAATCCTGAACTCAAATTACCTTCTCTACATCAAAACAACTTTCTCAAATATACCGTATAATTATATCAACTCAATTTCCTTTGCCCCAAAATCCTTAAATCAAAATATCCTTCTGTACATCAAACAATTTTATCAAATAAACCCTATGACTTTCTTTTCAACTCAATTATCCATTTCCACAAAAACAACTATCGAATAAACGTACTTTGAACAAACTTATCTATCTCCATGAAAAAAAAAAAAACTTTCCCAATTATTCAACAAATTCATCAGTGCAAACTTTATCTATCTCCTTCAAATAACTTTCTCAAATACTCCACAAAATCCCTGAACTCAAACTTATCCAACTCCTTTAACAATTAATAAACAAAAAAATTTACACCTAATCATCTTCAACATTTTCAAACCAAAAAAATTATCAAACTCAATATCTAAAACAAACAATACTAAATCAAAATTCTCTTAGCCAAAACCAAACTCAAAGCTAACACAACTACGCGTACACAAAACATAAAATTTAACAATACCATTATCTGACCAAAAACTTATTTCCAAATAACAATGCAAAACTACAATTAAAATCCAAAACCCTAAAAAAAAATTAAATCAACCTCAACACTCAATTCAATAATCTACCCGAGCGCTACCATTAATCAAAAACAAGTTAACCTAAATCAACAAAAATACTATATCAACATCAACCAAAACATTAAATTCCTAGTACAGTTTAGCACACAACCGAGACAGAATGATTGACTGCATATTCATTTAACCAAACCACAATTAATCTAACCCAACAGAAGTACTATATCGACATCAAACAAAACATTCAATTCCTAGTACAGTTTAGCACACAACCGAGACAGAATGATTGACTGCATATTAATTTAACCAAACCACAATTTAACTAGAGCCCTGAGTAAAAAAAAAAATTCCAAATCTATAGCAAAACAAACAACACAAAAATTAAATGAGCATTGAAACACCTAACCGAAAAACCAGAAAATTTTAAATCAAAGTTAGCAATCGTCTCACCTAACAAAACAACATGAGCGAAAAAAAAAAAATTAAGTTTCAACATAATTTCGTAGGGAAAATATTCAAACAACCATCTCTATCCATATCTTAACAAGCATAAATTCCAATGATATCATTATTCAGTAATACACAGCCACACTTAAAATTAATACACTAACACAAATTATCACTAAAATTGCTTCTGACAAAATACCGCTACCAAAAAAATTAACATTGTATGCAAACTCAAAATTTAACTAGAAAGTACACAGTTATACACAATCAAATCAGCATAAACTAAGTTATTCAATAAAGGAACCTTTTGTATGAAAAAAAAAAAAATTTTTTAAAAATACTAGATAATAATCACAACACAAAATTATGTAATAAATGAAAAAATGTCAAATATGTATGTATAGTAACAACATTCAAATTTCATGACAGGTGTCCATGGACCCCAAAATTTGACTTGTCACAAACATGGCTTAAAGCTTAAAATTTATAAAATTAAAATTGACGTGCATACATGAATCGCAAAGCAAAATTAAATAACAATCCTATTACAAACAACAAATTTTACATTTTTCATAAAACACATAGCATCAAAAAAAAAAATTTTTTTTTTTTTTTATCTAGAGCTAAAATTAATATTAACCACATACAACATTATGTCCTTTAAGCATCAAATCAAAACATGAAACAAACTGCATAAAAAAAATTTGAGCTAGAATTCATTAAAAAAAAAAAAACTAAGTACAAAATTTTATCTCGCTAAAACATCAAACATGACATAAAACAAGTGCATAAAAAAATTCTGAGCTAAAAATTCATTAAATAACCAATTACAACAATGTCTCACTTAAACATCAGAAAACGACATGACACAAGTTGCATAGTTATAAAAAAAAATTCCAGCGGAAAGTATGCGAATTAAATGTAAGAGAAAAACCAAAATTTCAATATCCAGTAGCTCTGAGAGAAAAGCAACAAACAACAAAAAAAAAGGGGAGAATGGCGACCCTATAGAGAAAAAAAAAAGAGGCTGAATATCTGATCTCGCAAAGCGCCGGAGTGAACCCACATCCAGTTCCACCCCTGGACCGCGGCAGGGGGTGAACAAAAATGCTCCGAGTAGGAGTGCGCCGGAATGACATGGGCAGAGATGGGACGTCCTCCCCCATCGGCCAAGAACGCCAAGACTCAAACCCCACACAACACCTCCAAATCAAATTTCAACAGAAACAAGGAGAGGGGAAAAAACTACAACAAACCAAGCGCATTCACGAAGTCCAATGCCCTAACATACTCTACATGTCCACAAAAAAATCGATATATAACCAACACTTACCCCCCAAACACAACATCGCTCCAACAATTAAACTCTCATCTCAACCAGAACAGCAGATTAACAAAAAAAAAAAAAAAAAATTGACAAACCCCAACATCCCAGAAAAAAAAAAAAAAAACTAAATTTCAAGCGCAAACACAATGAACACGTAATAACTATTTCCGTCAAAACTTAACCTTTTCCCTACACTTTAATAGCTCTAAATTCAAATACTGCACAAATGAACATTTAACCAATTTTTCTTTCCTCAAAAACTACTAACCTTTTTTATCACTTCAATATCTCAAATTCCAAGTACTACAGCCATAAACACCTAATCAATTACTATCAAAATTTAACACAGTTAATTTCTCTAATTTAAGCAGCGCAACATCTAACGAACTCTTTTATCGGAAATAACATCTTCATAACACTTAAATCGCTCAGAACAGTAAGCATAATCAATTAACTGAACCACTTCAAACATTCGGGCCAAAAAAAAAACAGTCCGATACCTATACATTGTTAACTAGCAACGAAACACGTACTCCATATGACAATATACACTCGAATTAATTAAACGGAAAAAAGAATTTTGAACACACTAAAATCCACAATACAAACATATCAACACATAAGAAATTGAGATCATAGCTAGATCAGTTAAGATAATGAATACACATATACATATACTAACAAAGGGCATAAGAAAAAAAATACATTAACAACATCTCTAAGTATCTAAATAATAAAAAAAAATACTACAAGAAAAAAAATTTCACAACTGGAATAGCACACATAAATTTTTTTTTTTTTTCACATGTTTAAAACAGATTAAGTAGGACTATTATTCGGTGACCCATCAAGAAAAAAATTCACGACATCAGATGATGTAAAAGAAAAAAAAATTTCCGATGACTGGTCCGGCACCAAATGATGGTGCAAAGAAAAAAAAATTTAAAATCCTGTCACGGTACCATTATAATGCGACGCCCGTTTAACTTAAATTGATTTAATTTATTCTTATTATCCATTTTATAATACCCAGGTTCTAATTTATCATTTGGCGTCACACTATAGCTTAAGTTTAAACATTAGATCTTTTAAGACAAATAAACAGTACACTAAATTACAAGGCCGGTTCTTTAAAGTAACAATTAATTTATTAAACAATAAGATTAAAATTAAGTGACACATAACTGAATACTACTTAGCTTTGAAAGAGGGAGAGAGCGACGGATGGGATTGACCCGGGTAGCAGGTGCGCTTCCCGGCAGTGGAGGGTTTTTCTGGCAGACGAAGAAGGAGTAAAAAGCCCCGAGAATTGTCGTGCACGAGCTTTTAAAGTTGACCAGATCACTTCGAAAAGAATCCGCTACGGATTCATTACCGTCAAATCTACCACCCTGATTGGAGCGCAAGAACATAACCTTGCCGGCCATAAGGTCCGTTGAACCTAGACGCACCCACATTCCTGTGTAATCCCTATTTCCTGTAAACAGGGCAAATGCAAAAATTAAAACTGTATCACTCACTCACTCGCAGGACAGCCAAGAGAGAGCTATCTCACTCGCTAATGTTTTACGAAATTCCTCAGTTCCAGCAAAAAAATTCTTTTTCATTGATCTACCGCCGAAACCATGAAGAACCGCCCATGACGCTGACGCCACTCCCATACCACCTCAGCCATCCAATCAGAATGCCAAGAACAACATCTCATCTGGAAAGAACTTTCATTCAGGTTTTCCACTTGAAGGAACTTTTATTTGTTAGATAGGGGAAGGAGGATCATTTTTGATCCATTTCCCCATGACGTCAATCGAAACTCGAAAAAAACTCACTTGCAGCCAAACGCAAACAACTGCTTCCAGCAATCCCCTTCCTTATACACCTTAGTATTATTATTTCTTATACTGGCAATTACTATTATTTTTCATTTCGTAAATTACTTTTAAAAAACAAAAATAGGCATTAATCATGTGAAAGTCAACCATCAAATTTGAATGATAGGAGATAAAGATCTCGGCATGATATCAGGCGCTCCAGTCCCACGAATTCAACACCTTTCGGATTTGCACATCTTCTATCGTATACCAAAATGAGATACTGTAGCGTATTAAATTGTCGTAATGCAAAAGGAAAGTCTGACTGTAGGTCAAAAACCTTTTCGTTTCCGCTAAAGAATCCATATTTATTAAAAAAGTGGTTACAAAACTTGGGCAGAAAAAATTTCAAACAAACTAAGCATTCCTCAGTATGTTCCGATCATTTTGAAGAAGCACACGTTATATATCAGCCTTTCACCAACAGAAGGGTATTGAAACCGAATTCAGTGCCCACGAAATTCTATTTTTCCGAGCCACCATCAAACCAAATTTTGCAGAGAAGCAATAAATCTTCAGTGTCATAGAAATTAAAAAATGTTTCAAAAGACATTTCGACTGAAATGCGAGTACTTTTTAATTATTTCATTTTCAATACTTTTTGTTTTTATCACATACGTCGACGATATTTCAAGTTTTAAAAAGAGTGATATATTTTCTGAGCATTTCGAATTCGAAGAATTTTAATTTTACAAACGTAAAGAAACACACAGATTAGGGTACCACTTCTGTGATCTATTCTGGATGCTCTGTAACTAGTGAGTAAGTATGCCGGGTTTTTTTTGTCACTTTAAGATTGTTTTCAATAATAACTATGGGCAAGAGTTCTACTTTGTAAACAACATTAACCTGGAGCCCAACAATACTTCCGGTGTAATGTTCAGTATCTTTCAAAAATACCTTGTAAACTTTTTTGATTCATTTAGAGCAAGGTTGACACAATTGCTTGCTTATCGCTGTTTTTGGCCACTAATAGAATGTTTAAAATGAGTACATCTATTATCATAACTGTATTGGTTTCTTTGATTTATTTGTTTATTTATTGTTTATCAAATGAAAAGTAATGACAAGTATTTTGGAAATTTTTTTCAATAATTGTGTTTGTTAAATTTTATATTATTTAGAATATAATTAGATACACTGCATGTACTTATTTTTACATATAAAACTTCATTATAGATATAGTATTACATTTTTTCCCCTATTTAACTAAAGAAAAATAGTTATATATAACTATGTGAAAAGTACTTATTTTCATTTTGTTAATTTTTGGCTGGTTTAAGATTAATCAGTGTGTTTAATTTCTGAATTGCATGCACATATTTCACATTAATAACTTTTTTATAGTGAAAAATATCGATAAATACATAAGAAATACATTTAAGTATCTTCTTTATTCTTACTTTACTGTTGAATTAGTGTATTTAATTGCTGAATTGTCTCATCCACATCAAAACCAAATTCTTTCTTGTAGGTACTTAAAAAACTAATGTTTGAAAATTTTTTATTTAAATTTTGTTTAATTTTATGCGAATAAAGATTAATTATGCTAATTAAGATTAGCAATAATTTTTAATAGTTATTTAATCAGTACTCTAAATCTATAATATGTATTGTATTTTATAAATTATATCATGTTTAGAAAAATAACAATATATACATATTAATATCTTAATTTATATGATTTGTAGATAATGTCGAGTGATTATAAGGAATTGGAAACAATATCAAAGGCTAGATATGATGAAAAATCAACATGCAATGGGAACAAACTTTCTGATCCATTTGTTCAGAGACAACAAAACATGTATATAATAAAACGCTATTGTTTCCAATCACTTTTGGGGACATTTATATGCACTTTGTGGAAAAAGAATGTACTTATACCGGGGGGGAATAGACTAAAAAATTAAATTCATTTCTGTATATTGTAATTTAAATATGTATATAATTATGTACAGTCAAAATTTCCTCACGAGGGGCTGCTAAGAGAGGAAATCACTTGTTAACACCATTTTTAGCAATCAGTGCACAAAATTTGAATAATATATATAGATGAAGTAAAAAAAAAAGCAGCAAAAATAACTTGCAAACAGAATATAGCTATACGAAGTAACAAAACAAAGTACGAGAGTGTTTTGTGTTAGGCGGGAAACAATGGAAAACAAATATCACTAGATAATAATGTCATATGAATTTAGTCCATTGTAATATTTTACATTTTAAAACAAGTAATATAAAAAAAATTAAGTCAATTCCTTATTAGATCAACAAAGAAAAATTTTACTTTTATTAAATATAAATTTGTGTACACATATGACAGAATCACAATATTATGTGGCAAAAATATTGGTTCAATATAGCATTGCATAATTATTTGAATCACAATGTGGCTGGTACAAATAAAAAAAGGAATTACTGAACCTAAAATTATTCAAAAACACGAAGCTAAAGAATAGAAGAATAAACTAAACTTATATATATAAATCTAATACTATAACTAAAACTATATATATATATATATAATATATATAATTAGTCACGAAACAAAACTAAAAAACTAGAAAATATACTAAAAATATTTAAAGCACTAAAAAACATTTTAAAAATATAAAATAATAATGTAAGCAAATTCGAAAGTTAGCCCACAACCACGGATATAAAACGATCGGCTGTTATTGTTTACTTGATCACACATAGAAAATCTCGCGATAAACGCTGATCGCAGCGCTCTCAGGGGATAAATCAAGCCCATTGGTTGTAATTCTTAAAATAAAGTGAATTTTTCTAAAATCATAGTTCAGCCGCTGTACAAAGGTCTGAGCTATATACAGGCAAAATATCATTATAATAGAGGCATTTTTCACAAAAGGAGAACATTTTGTAAAAAGGTTATTCTCTATTTTTTTTACTGAAATATTCTATTTAAATAAATTTTTTTTGTCAAAATGCCCTTAAAACAATTTTATTCATGTATTCTATTCTAAGTGATATTAAATATCATGAAAATTATCCATTAATGAGCTTTTTTAAAATCACGGTTCCGAACGAAGTCGGATAACTTAAAAACTGAAATTTAAAAAATTCTGAAGTGAATTTTGAAAAAAACTATTCGTAGTGCACATCATTAGGAACTATAGTAATTATTTGCCAAGTTTTGTACTTCTGGGTTGCAAGTTTGGCCGATACGGGTGAAATACACACACAAACTCTTACTGTTATCAGTATAGATTGCTTGGCATTTTGGAATTGTATCATTAGCTTATAAATTTTGCAAAATTTGCTGTTTTAAAATAAGAAGACAAAAATGAAAAGGTTTCAACAAATATTTATTAATTTCCAAGAGTGTATTCCGTTGTAACCCATAAATAAAGCTAAGTGGTTGATAGCTATCATGCAGAATTCTTGGTCCTTTCGCATTGTGTGTTATTGGGCAGTAATTTGTGTCAAAATATGTGTGTTTTGAAAATAAATAATTGCTAAATTTTGAATGTGTGCTGTTTTAATCTTTTGGAATTCGGACGGTCACAGTACTAATAGAACACATTGAAAATTACTTGGATATATTGCAGGAGAGCACAGCGTTTTCTAGCGCAGAAAAGTTGCGTAGGGAAGTTGTAAACCTTCAAAGGATCGCCCCTCTCCTTAACAAAGCATTTATTTCAGCCGTGACTTAGCAAAGCGTGAAAAGGCCTCGGGTTAACATAACACTTAGGGATACTGCGCTCGAACTCGTGACAAGCAAGCCACGATCCGATACCCATACAAATCGGCTACCACGGCCAAAAAAAAAAAGAGAGACAAAGAATTAAATATATACATTTTACATTAGTGTATTTGTAATATATATATTTACCACTATTTTAAACAACGACTTTTTTGTTAAATAATGTAAGTATGAATTCACTTGCAGTTACAATATAATTGAAAGGGATATGTTTGATAAGTTCCAAAAATGGGACGATCTAAAAAAGATAAGAATATATTTCCTTTCAATACGTGATTGAATTTTACTTAAGGCTGCTCAACAAATTTGCGATTTTTTTGCGAGGTGTCTGTATAAGTCACTTCAAAACACGAGATGTAGGAGTAAATTTAGCATTCTCTTGTGAAGCAAAGTTTCGACCCGTTAGTAACGAATTTCACGCGTATCATAATTTTCTGATTGCTTGACATTTTGAAATTGTATCATTAGTGTATAAATTTTGAAAAATTTGTTGTTAGAAGATATAAAGAAGTAAATTTTAACAAATATTTGTTACTTTCCGAGAGTGTATTCCGTTGTAATCCATAAATAAAAGCTAAGTGGTTGGTAGCCATCGTCAAAATTCTTGGCCTTTAAACATTGTGCATTATTGGGCAGTTTTCTAAATTTGGAGTTCAAGTAATTGGTGTTAAGAATGTATTGTGAAAAAAAAATAATTGCTAAACTTTAAATATGTGCCGATTTTTTTAATTTTTTCGGCATTCGGACAGTCATATACAGAGTGTTTTTTTTTTTCAGGTATAGCAGTTTAAGTTGGCATTACTTTCCAAGATGGCGACCGATTTAACAGCTGTCAAGTGATTTATTCTCAGTTTGGTTTTGCAATTCATCATGAATAGACTCACGCCTGAACAACGCTTTCAAATGGTGCAATTTTATTTCGAAAATAATGTACGATTTTCATAAGCGAATTTTGTTTAGCGATGAAGCGCACCTGGTTCCAACAAGACGGCGCAACATGTCACACAGCTCGTGCCACAATCGATTTATTGAAAGACACGTTTGGTGACCGCCTAATTTCACGTTTTGGACCAGTGAATTGGCCTCCAAGATCTTGTGATTTAACACCGCTAGACTATTTTTTGTGGGGCTATGTAAAGTCATTGGTCTATGCGGATAAGCCACAAACGCTTGACCACTTGGAAGACAACATTCGCCGTGTTATTGCCGATATACGGCCACAATTGTTGGAAAAAGTCATCGAAAATTGGACGTCCAGATTGGACTACATCCGAGCCAGCCGTGGCAGTCCTATGCCAGAAATCATATTTAAAATGTAATGCCACAAGATTATCTTTCGAATAAAAAAAAATTCATGTCAATCGAATTGTTTTATTGCAATTTAAAGTTCTATACCTCTCAAAAAACACCCTTTAAAACATATTGACATTCAGATTTATTGCACGAGCATAGTGCCATCTAGTGCAGAAAAGTTGCATTGGGAAGTTGAAAACTTCCAAATACATCCTGGGTAGCTCCTCTTCTTAGCCACTTAAAGTTGTATGTGTATTTATTTTAAGCGGTGACTTTTCAAAGCCGGAAAAAGCATTAGGTTAACCCAACACTTAAAAGAGTCATTTCGAATGATAGAATTACAAATTTTAAAAAGAAAAAAAAACGTGTTAAGCAGCACAAATGGAAATTTTTAAAGATGTTTTAAGTGAAACTCAGCTATATAATTTTTTTTTTTTTTTTTTTTTTTGCAAAAGAAAGAACATAAATATAATGCAGAAAAATACGAAGAGAAGGAGGATATCTTGCTAAGAAAACACCGTCGGTTAAAAGCGTTATGTAATGATGAAGAAAATGTTGCTTAATTTGTATAATTATGTATGGACCAGCACTGTTGAAAATCTTACTTTGTAGGCGCTGCAGTCATTAGCACATTTTTCTTCTTCGGGTTATAACAAAATCCCCAAGTATTTTACAAAAAGATACTTAAGTCAAAAATATAAAAAAAATACTGATTCTGAAACCTACAGATCATCTTTTTCTTAAAAAGTTTGTTTAAAAATGTTTCAAAAACTTGCATTAGAAGTTTGAAGAACTCTTGAATTTTGATGTTTTCCCATAGATTAACATCACTCCGAAAGTAGGATTGGAAGTTATTCAATTTTGCCTCAATGTTGTTAACAAAGTTAAACTTGTCCATGACTTCGTTCTAAAATTTAATTTGTTATCAATTATAGTTATACTAGATGGGTTTTTTTAAAATTTTTGAACATTAATCCCCCGCCCCCAACAGTCTTTGTTTCGAATAACAAGGATTTGCATACCCTGATATCTTTTAAGCCCAACTTTCGAGTTATAAGGATGAGGGGGCCTGTATGCATTGGCTTACAGCAATGCATACAGGTAAGAAGAGAAGCAAGAGTAAATATATATTGCGAATCAGGACAGATGAAAATGGAAGTTTGGTAAAACCACAGAGCTGTTCTTGACGTTTTAGTAAGAGCAAAATAAATAAATTAAAATGAAAGAAACTTTTTTACAAACAAGCTTTTATTTAAATGCTCTAAAAGGAATAAAATAAACTTTTCTTTTTAAACCTTTTTTGCTATCAACTTATTATGTCGAACTTGAACTTTTGTCCATAGGACAAGTTCTAGTTTGTAAACAACATTGAGTGCTGTCCACCGGAATTGCCGGTATAATGTTAATCTAAGGGAAAACATCGAAATTCAACTAAGTTTTTACAAAGTTTTAATGCAAGTTTTTGAAACTTTTTTTAACTATATGGATAGAAGATGATCTGTAGATTTCAGATTTTATATCATTTAATTCGGGTTTTTTTCTAAAATACCTTGTTAAATTTTTCGCTAACTTAGAGGAAGGTTGATATAATCGCTAGCTTATCGCTTTTTTTGGCGACTAATAGAATGTTTAACAAGCGAAATGTGTACTAAGTAGTATTAGCTTGCGTGCGCCATATTGGATTTGTTTTATTTATTATTTACGTTATCATTAAAGATTTATTATAATAATTGTATTAATATAAATATATGAATTTTTTTGTTCCTTTCCTGGATATAAAACGAAAAGCAAAAACAAATAATTCGTAAGCTTTTTTAATTGTTTGTGTTTGATACAAATTCTTTCGCAGTAAGGTTTATGGCCCAAAATTCATTCTATTACGGAAATTTTTTTGATAACAGAAAAAATAGCATGATTTGTTGTATTTAATATTCATATAAAATTTTATTTTTGCTGTTCTTGAAAATCTATTTCAAAATTATTATTAGGATTTTCAGCATTATCCATTGTTTTATTTTAGATTGCATGGAAATCTTTGAACAATGTTTCAACTTCATATATTGAATAAATTATATATTTCAATAAAAATTTTATATGCAATTCATTGTGTTGTAAAAATAAAATTTATTTTCATCAAAAGATAAATCTTAATAATTAATCAAAACCTTTCATGTTAACTAAGGATTTAAGAGTTTTCTAAAAGTTTGAATTGGATTTGTATAGTATTGATAAATCATAATTTTATATGTACTAGTATTTTTAAAATTTATAAGTAATTCAATAAGTGCAAAATACATTTAAAACAAAGGATAATTAAATTGAATTTCCAAAAATGATTACACCTTTTCTAATTATATTTTCCTTTTCTATAAATTATAAGCAAAAAGTTTATAATTTAAAGATAAATTTTCTTAATTTGCAAATATTTTTTCAATAGTTTGGAATCATTACTATAATATAGAACAAATAATGTCTTTACTTTTAATATGGTGGAATCACTTTAGGAATAAAAATTTATTCAAGGCATAAAAGAAGAAATACTTGTATAATAATGAAAGATTAATAATGTGTATATTTATAGAAATTCAAAGTTACCTACAAAAATGAGATTTAAATTATGAACTTGTGATCAATAACAATGTTACCATAATATATATATATACACTTGTTAAGGAAAAAATACTCTTTCACTAAAAGGGAATTCTTGTAATCAAAGTTTTTCATATTGACTAATATTCTATGTACACTGGCTGTTTGTGAAAACACATTTCAGTATTACTATTAGACGGATATCAAGATTAATATATTCATTATTTTATTTGCTTCAATTATTTAGTTTATATGTGATAAATTTTCCATTTAAATAAATATTTTATGCAACAATATTTTTAAAGATATTTATTACTTTACTTATTTAAAAGCATGGCTTATCTTTATTCCTAGATTTATATAGTAAGGATTTAAAAGATTCATTGTTTTTAATTATTCTCAGAATAACTATCTTTTAAAAATAATTCTGTATGTTCCAGATCTTTCTTGTAACAAGGCATATAAACTCACTATTCTTTGAAATTGTCCAATTCTACTTGTTTGCATGTATCTGTTAACTTAAAATTAGCATTCTTTTAGATTACAAGAAGTCTGTTCTCATGTTGTAGCATTTGTGACATCTGCTGACAAAGATATTTATTGTCAAGTTATAGAACGTTAAAAATATATTATTGGAATTCACATAAAAACCAATTCTTTCAAAAATATGTTTTGCTAGAATTTTTTAAAAATTTTAGCGAAGGCTCTAAAAAATTAAATTTATTCCTGTATATCGTTATACTTCCAATATTTATATAATTTTGTCGAGTCAAAATTCCTCCACGAGAGGCTGCACAGAAAGTTATTTAAATGAAAAGTTGTGAGGTGACTGTGGGAAGCACAGCAGACTGAGTAGTGTCAATGCACACCTACTCTCTTATACTGTTGAAGTGTATCTGTAGTACACATATAATTAAAGTCATTAATTTTGTAATGCTTGCTTCAATCCTTTGAACTCTATCAATGACAAATCCTTTATAAAAGATAGAGATTTAATTTTGTTATTGTATGTATATCTGAATAGATTTCTAGATATAAAATAAATAAATTTCAAAACATTTCAAGTAAATTTATTTGGCCATCCTGGATAAAATAATGTAGACAAAGATAAATACAATAAACTAAAATTATATAACGTTTTAATCAATGGCCATTTTAAATAGTAAAATTACAGTTGAATTGTATTTTTTATATGAGCTGCAAAAAGCTTGAGTCTAAATATCCAGGTAGCATAGCAGATGTTCTGTACATTTTATCTCCTTTTAAGTCTACATTTGGCATAGACCAATCAGCTTATTTCACCCAGCAGTTATGATTTGTCATAGCCTTGATCATAAGTGTGAGGGTTATAGATACATTTAAAAATATTGTTACATGTAACATTCTTCACATTTTTACTTGCACTGTAAATAATTGCATCATTTCAATGCTTATTTTGTATAAATATTGTTTTTATAAAAAAAAAAATAAAGGTCTAGAGAGTGGTTTAGTTATCTGTAAATGTGCAGTAGTCATATTGGAATGTATGTACTCTCTTTCTCAAATCTCATTGGCACATTCCACAGTTCATATATACCTATACTATTAAAGAATTATTTGTAGAGTTTTTAACTCAAATAAATATACTGACAATTATTAAATTCTTGACTAATGATTCAAATATATAAATTCAAATTGTTAAGTACTGCAAATTGTTTTATAGAATTGAGACCATTGAATTTGAAAACTTCTCACAATTGTACTTATTGGTATATAGGTAATGTATCACTCCAAACTCATTGAGCAGTTTTAATTTCTAAGAAATATATACATATGAAATGTTACCATAGTGAAATATTAATGTTTATACCTTTCATTGTCTGAATCCCTTAGTAATTACCTGCTCCAATGTTTTAGTTTTTTTTTTTTAGAAATGCTATCTCTATAATTTCTCATATAGAAGAGCATAAAAAATCAAGAACATGGAATGCATGTAAACACAATTTAGGAAATGAATTTGTAATAAGATTCATCGATAACATGGGTATTTTTGTTTATTTAAAAATTTTGACATCTAGTTCTAGTGTTTAAGAGGTTTATATCTTATACAACTATTGTACTCAATTTTTATATCTTACTGATAATATCTAATAAAATTCTTTGGAAATCTTATGAATGGCTTTTTAAATTTATTTACAACAAAAAAGGATTGTTTTTTAAAAATATTTACAAAAAAGTATTAAATGTCATTAACCCAAACAGATAAAATGACTAATAAAGAGTCAAATTATGCAGAATTTCTAATATTTTCACTAAATTTAAACTGAAAATATCTCATTAGATCTATGACATAAAATCTTAATTTTTGAACACCTAATGATTTGGCAGTTAACAGTAAAGAAGGATTTAAAAAAATATTTGTTTCTTAAAAATCTCTGTGAATTTTATTTGCTGTAAATTTGAGCACTATCAAAATTAATTTAATCAAATAAAATGTGAAATATATCACACGTAGGAAATAGAAAGCAAAAAAACAGAAAACTCTTCTTTACATTTGTAGGTTATCTACAAAACCTTTCATAGTGTTTTTGATCCAAATTAAATGAACTATTGCGAGAATTTTGAAATTTCAGATCTTAAAAACTGGCAGAGTTATAAATAAAATCCATGTCTATGCAATCAACTTTCTGAATTTACATTAAACAAATTACAATACTGAAATTATGCAATTCTTAGAAAGGAGTTTTGAATAAAAGAAACAAATACACATATGGAAATGTTCAACAATTATTTTTTGTAAAATATCTCCATACACTTTTTTTTCATGTCCTAAAAGTACAATAAACCCAGTTATAATATTTGTTCACCATAACTGTAAATATACATATTAAATAGAAAAGATTATTATAATTATATTTATTTTTAAACCACCCTAACTTTCCTTGCATTAAATTTTATTAATAAATATTTACATTGCATATATTAATAACTACATCAAAATGAGGGAGATGGAAACACAAACAATAAAATTGACAAAGGGTTTTCTTTTTTTAATTTCATACTAATTATAAAATTTCTACATATATATTTGATTTTTTAACTCGCTGAACATACCAACACTTAATGCACATCTATTTGTACCGGTTATGTCTTTTGAGAAGTTACTGTATGTGTGTTTAGTTTTAAATAATCCAGTTCCATTTCATGCAAACTTAAAACTTATTTGGAAAATGTAGAAATAAATCTAATCTATAATGATAAATCTTCTACAAACTGTGCAAATACCAATAAATGCATGCGTATTAGTTATACATAGTAAAAAAAAAAAAATTGTACATTTGTGTGATAGGTTTATTTATACCATACAGTCAAACTCTGAAAAACATACATGTTAATAAATACCAAGCAAATATGTTACAATTTTTATATATATATTTTTTGTAAAAGAATTATGGATTCAAAAATGACTATTTTATTTTGGTTATGTAGGAGTGAGCAGGACTTTATATTCAATATA